>JAKUAN010000048.1:0-80615 GCA_030674715.1 Clavispora phyllophila | reverse complement strand
AACCCGCCGCCGCCGCCCAACCGCCGCGGGCGCCCGCGCAAAAAGGGCCTCCGGGGCCGCAAACCGGGGGTGCGCCGCGACCCGGTGGAGTCGCGTGCCGAGGTGCGCCTGTCGCCGCGCACTCGTGGCAGTGTGCGGTCGATGCTCGAAAACGTGCCGGACGACCCGCCGGAGGACTTGGCGCTTTTGACGCTGCCGCCGATTCTCCCGAGCCAGCGGGTGGCGGTGGCGGCCGAGGGCTTTGCCCAGACTCCTTCCCAGGCCGCAGCCCAGACCCAGGACTCCCAAACGTACATGGGATACGCTGGGCAGGAGCAGACGCTTGCGGGGGAGATTGGCATGGCTGTGGGGCAGTCGCTGGCGCCGCTGCGTGTGCTGTCTCCGGCCCCTCAGGGTTATTCTCGCGCTGTTCTGCCCTTGGGTCTGTCTCAAGCGGCTCATCCAGAAGCGCGGCATACACTCCACACTGGCCTGTCTGCTCATCCTCAACTGGGCCGATCTGATCAGCCTCTTGTAGGCCAGCCGACTAAAACTCTTGAAACTTCTCATGCTGGCCCATATCAGGCTAGTCTGTCTCAGCCCGCTCTGTCTCAGCCCGCACAGTTTCAGCCCGCTCCGTCGCAGCCCACTCAGTCTCAGCCCGGTTTGTCTCAACCCGCTCTGTCTGAGCTCGCTCAGTCTCAACCCGCTCAGTCTCGGCCCGCTCAGATTGAAGCTGCCCAGGTCCAGGCTTTTCTGAGGGGTGACCATCTGGTTTCTGGCCCTTCGGGGTTCCCACCCGCGATTGTACTGGATGCATCATCCAAGCCTGCTGTGTTACCTTCTCTGTCTGTACCATCAATGCCTGGTGTCGCTTCTATTCCTTCTGATTCGTCTGTACCTGCTGCAGTGGTCTCTAATCCGCATCCCAAGCCGTCCATGAGCTCTGCTCCACCTGCGGGCTCCGCTCCACCTGCGGGCCCTGCTCCATCAGTGCATTCTGCTCCATCAGTGCATTCTGCTCCATCAGTGCATTCTGCTCCATCAGTGCATTCTGCTTCATCAGTGCATTCTGCTCCATCAGTGCATTCTGCTCCATCAGTGCATTCTGCTTCATCAGTGCATTCCACTCCATCAGTGCATTCTACTCCATCAGTGCATATGCCGGTACCTTTCACTCCCATGCCTTCCATTCCTCCAGTGGCTAATAATTCATCAAACGGGGTCACTAAGCCGGCGTCTCTTATTGCTAATTCGGCAAGTAGCTCTGCGAAAGTCAGTCCAGTTCCCGACACAGTTCCAACTTCAACCAATGTTCCTATAACAGTTCCCGGGGCCGTTCCAGAATTAGCTTCTAGCACAGCTCCTAGCACAGCTTCGAAGACTGTTCCTGCGCTCGCTCCTAGCTCTGTTCCAAGTTCTCTCCCTACCGTTCATTTGTCCGCTCCTAGTTCTGCTCCGAGTTCTGTTCCTACGTCTGCTCCCAACACAGTTCATGTTCCCGCTTCTAGTTCTGCTTTCAATGCGGTCCCTCACTCCGCTCCTAGCTTTGGTCCTGGTGCTGCGCCTATCCCTAAACCGTCTCCAGCGCCTCTTCCTCAGACGGTATCAGCCTTGTCGCCTCCTGCTGCCTCTATACCTACTTCATCCGCATTGTCTCCTACTCCTGCCTTGCCTGCGGCCTCGTCTACACTTGCCTCATCCAGCTTGGCTTCCGCATTACCGCCCATGTCTGCATCTGCGACACTGTCGTCCACTCCAGTGGCACCACAAAGTCGCCCTTTCTCAGCAAGTCCCACAGCTAACTACGACAACTGGACGGTTTTCACGCCGTCGACCTTAAACGCTGAACTGGTGTCTAGCTCAAGCAAAGGCGATGATGACAAAAGCACCGGGAACCCGGATATAAATACATCCACTGCGTCAGTTGTGTCTTTAACCGCCTCTTCCGAGCCGGTTTCCGCAAGGCACGACCTCATGTCGGGTATTCTGACTCGCGAAAATAGATCCTAGGGCGTTGGCTTCTTTGGATCGTCTTTCCGATTATCAGCGAGACAGGACTGGCTTTTGAACTTTTCGGTTCACTTCCCCGATTTGGTGGGACTGAGAGCTGCCGGTGCGGCAGTGTTTCTGGGCCTGCTCACGCGTGAAGTTTTCCGCGGTTTTGGCGTGTTGCATCTGGCTGCGCGGAAAGTTCCCTGCAGCCTTACAAGATAGTTCAGGCCACTAAGCCGGTGCGCTGGCAGCCCGATAGCCAATGGCGCCACAGATATTCATGCATCCGTGGTGCGTAAATGTCGTTTCTTTTCCTTTTTTTTTGTTGCCGCGAGGATCTTTTCGGCAAATGCTGATTCTGCTGTTTACTGGTGCTGGGCCCTGGGGTGCGAATATCCTTCATCCGGGCACCCTCGGATGGCTGCCCCTCCCCACACCCACAGTTAGGCAGAGATGGCGGCGCCCAACCCGGAGTTTCGCCGTCTATTCCTGTGGTATCAACCACCAGCCCGGCGCGCGTGGATAGATTGCCGTGGTGGTTACAGAACCGTGCACAAATGGCGGTGGCCTTATGTAGATGCGCGGAACGGGGCGTATCTGCACCTGCGACCACCCCCCGGATGGGCACCCCAATATACCCATCCTGCAATAGCCATTTCAGTGGTTTCTTTGGCGAACCTCCACTGTTAAAAAAAAAAAACCGAGGAGAAAATGTCAATGTAAATAGCCAACCGTCTTGTTTCTCCCTGCAGTGGCGTCCCCCAGCGGAATCCACGAGGCGGTATCATCCGTCCTGCACACTCTCCACATTATCTAGCGATGGTAAAAGCGCCTACATTTTTCCTATTGTCAGTGCTTCTCCGCTGTAACTCCTCCATTGGCGTTCCCCATTGCTTGTGCACCAGCGAGCGTCTTTTCCACTGCCAATTTCCTCAGTGCCGCCTTTTGCCTGACCCCAGCCAAGGCCCTTCCACTGCCCAATTTGTGCAATCTAATCTGCTAGCGCAATCCCCAGCCCTTTCGATCGCAAGTGCAAACAAAAAAAAAACATCAGCACATCCAGTTTGATCCTCAGAGGCCCATTCCACGAAATCCCTTCGATGACCTCCCCCATGTTTGATCCTCGGCCTCCGTTGCACCACAACGTGACGTCGCCCGATTTGGTGGGGTTCCGCCAGAATGGTTCGCTCTTGTCCATTTCCCAGTCGCTCGAGCCGCACATGGAAAGGGCAGAAAGCAAGGAGTTGGTGGAGGCGCTCCACGAACGGCTGAGCGAGATGTACCGCGACGTTTCGTTCCCGTTTGCGCTCTCCGATAACCCCAACTACGTCCAGCGGGTTTCGTTCGACACCATCAACATCCAGTACGCGGACGACCCAGACAGCGACCACTACTACCACTCACCGCGGCGCATGCTGGACAACGGCGACTTTCTCGGCGATTTTTTGCCCCGCGGAAGAGGCCGTGAGCGTGATTCCGGCCTTCATTCTCCGTCAGCGTCGCCCAACCGCATGCTCTCGCCCATGCGCGGCATGGACGTCACTGCGTTCTTTGCCCGCAACCAGATCGCGTACCCGACCACGCCCATCATCACGCGCCGTGGCTGCACCTTCTCGCGCCTCCACAAGGACTTTGAGAACTTGTACTTGGGCAAGTTGGCCCGGCGCGGGTTGCACCCGGTGTTGCCACGGCGGGTGATCTTAGTGTATATTTCCGGACGCAAGCACACGTGGGTGGCGCTCGACTGGGTGCTCCGCTCGTTTCTCGAGCAGGGCGACACCGTGATTGTCGTGGCGGCCATCAACCACGGATTGGGCCGCGCCGCAGGCAAGTTCTCCAACTACCAGTCGCCGCAGCGGTATCCGGCCAAGACCGCGCGCGTCCGGTTGCGCCAGCGCATGCGGCCCGAGTTCATCAAGACCATAGCGGCCGACGTCATGGCCTACTGCTTGAATGTGGTCAACCCGGACGTGATTGCCAAGATCACGGTGGAGATTTCCGAGGGCAAGACCAAGGACGTGTTGAAGGATATGTACCGGCTCTACGAGCCCAACATCGTGGCCACAGGGTCCAAGACCAACGTGCGCAACAGCGCGCCGCTCAAGTCGTGGAACTCGCTGCGCTTGAGCGATCGCCTCGTCAAAAACTTCCCGCTCCCGGTGTTGGTGGTTCCGGCGCAGAACATGGCGCCGTTCGAGCGCAAGTTGCGCCGCGCGGTGTTGAAGGAGCACGGCTGCCCCATGTCGGTGCTGGCCAGCACGTCGCTGGAGGCCGATTCCCGCGTCGACAAGTCCGACTCGCAGAATGACTCGGAGCCCGGCTCGCTGTCGTCGTTGCCGCACAAGCCGGAGAAGTGCCGCCGCTCGTCGGCCACGCCCAGCGAGACAGATATGCGCTCGTTGTCGGGCGAGTCATTGCACAGCGAATCCTCCGACGCCGGCAGCATGTCATCCACAGAGTCGTACAACTCGTACGAGGAAATCGCCGACCTCTACGAGGACTACAAGAACAGCGTCCACACCACGCTCCACCAGTTGAGCAAGGCGAAGATCGACCTGCACTACTTCTCCAACTTCGCTAAGGCCATTTCCGATAAGTCGCTCCAGTTCTGCGAGGATCTCAGCGGTGTCAACCCCAACTTCAAGGGTCAGGGCGCGGTGTTGGCGCGCGCTATCACCGGCTCCAACTCTTTCGGCGCGGTGCCCTACAAAACAAAGTCGATGTTGGCGCCGGTGGAGCCCATCGAGCCGAAAAAGTCTCCTACGGGCGCTATTTCCTACGAGGAGTTGAAACGCAACTTGAGGATGAGTGCACAGAAAAAACAGCAGGAAGGTTTCCCGCTGATAAGTGTGCTGCTGCCATCGCCTGGAGTGTCGCCTGTGGCGTCGTCCATGTCGCCGACAGCGTCGGAAATACCAAAACTGCTGACGTTGAAGTTTTTGGAAGGAGAGAAACCGTCCAGGCTTAAGCTGCGGGGGCATTTGAAAAAGTACTTGTCGCATGATGAATCTGCGTCGCGTAGGATGGACTTGGAACCGTCCAAGTCGCACCCGGAGATCCGCGGGATGGAAACGGTTGTTCCCGACGCCGAGAAGAAGAAAAAGAAGAAAAGGTTCTGGAAGCTTTTCTAGATGGAGCATTTCTGGCGTTCTCGCGGGCCCATGTGGTGAAGAACAGGTGGCTTGTGCTGCGTTAAGGATAGAATATAGAATGTGGCGGATGGGTGTGGCAATGATTTCCTGGTGGAGTTGCGCATATCCATTGTATCGACCAGCATTCCAGATACGGGGTATTTCTGAATATAACTATTTATTGACTGATGCAAGGTCAATGTAGGTTCGCCAGTGCGCCGTCGAAGGTGCTCTTCCTTCTGGGAGTAAGGTCAGCTATATCTTTCAGTTTACTGGTGAGCGGTTGAAGAAACTTAATGTTGGATATCGCAGTATATTAGAGTAGTGGTGGCATTGCCAGGAAATTCTCCGATTTCACAATTTCACACCTCAATACACAGTCCGACGTCCTGAAGTCGTATCTGGCGATTCCACTGATGTAGTATCATATTGTAACACGCGCGGAATCGTGTAATTGTCCTGGCATCTTGTGCGACTTTCATACAAACTATCGAGGCAAAATTCTTCCTTTGACAGTCACTTCTCCGGTGGCTTTCTATCAGTTTAAGCAAGATCTCGTCTGATTCCACTCACATCTCCTCCTACTCCAATATCCTTTACTCCAATCCTCCATTTACTCCGCTGTTCCACTTCCCACAATGACTCCCTCCTGCTGGATGCTACTATGGGTGTCTTTGCTTGCCTACTCCTCCGCAGGGTTTCTCGATCCGCTTCTAGACCAGGTGTCGCTTCCGTTTTCTTCCCGACAAGACGTTGTTTCTCTCTTTGACTATACGCCAATCTCCTACACCATCACCCAGGGCGAAATGCAGCGTTTTGTGTATGGCGTCAACACCACTTCCGGAATAGGCTCTGCGTACGAGCTCTTGATCTTTCTTACCGGAAACATCTGCCAGCAGCCCGACGATGTGGAAGCTTCGGCCAACCAGAGTTTGGCGGTCTACTACTCCTTCAACGAGCTGATGTACGATCAGCTTGACATCTCACAGATGGAGCTCTTCACCAACGGCTACTTCCAAGGTATGGCAGAAGTCCCCACCGTGGGCCTGGCCAATCTTGCCGATTACCTGAATCTCTACCTAGCGGTCAGAGCGCCGCAGAGTACCAACCAGACGGCAGAGTGGGTGTACCAGATTGGTGTTTCCCAGTCGGACTTGATGTTCCAGTGGGACGCCAAGGCGTTTGCGCTGGTGGTGGATACCGATGACCACAGTGCGTTGATCGTCACAGGAAACTTGACCGATCCCAACGACATCAACTTGTCCAATTTTACCTCCTCCGGCTACCATCTCTATGTCTACACCTCCGAGTACAAGGACTACTTCCGGACGTTGAACAATAGCTGGTGTGCGGTGCGCAATGGGCCCGCACTTCTCGACTCCGCCAACTTCACCACTTCCTATACTTCGCGCGGAGGCTCGTTGCGGCAGCAGTTCTATGTCTCGGGACTCAACGCTAGTACTCAGTACATTGCGTACTTGCTGTTAGACGTTAACCAGAGTTACCTGGGCGGAATTGTGTACAGCATGTTTGAGTTTGAAACCTTGAGTTCCGGCGCGTGCTCGTTGGTGTACGACTTGGATTTTTGCACCGAGGTGGCGTACTCTGTTCCGGCGCTGTCGTTGGACGACTATCAGGACAAAATTGCCCTCAAGTACTTATACGACGAATATGCCGAGAGCATGTATGTCAATTTTTCCAAGGCCCTACAGCAAGTGGCATGCAACACCACCAAGGATGCCATCTACTCGCCCATCCGCTCCTGTGCCGAGTGTGCTACGCTGTACAAGAACTGGCTCTGTGCAGTTACGATCCCCCGGTGCTCCACCAACGACTTTGAGGGCTATGTGGAGAGAACTCCGGGAAACTCACGAAATGACTTTCTCAACCACAATGTGGTGCCGAATTTGACCTACAACGAGGTGATGCCGTGTGTGAACGTGTGCAACGCTATTGTTCGTGATTGCCCTGCTCTGCTTGGATTTGCCTGTCCTATGGGGAATTCCTCTATCAAACTCTCGTACTTCTGGGACTTGGGAGCCAACTATTCTCTGTGCAACTATGTGGGGGTGGATGCGGTTTCCAGTCGTGGGGAAACCGTGAGATTGGTGATGCGGGTGTTGTTGGTGTCAGTTGCTACTGTGATGATGATTGTGTGATGGTGGGAGTTGAGAATTATCGACTTTTTTGAGAGAAATCGCGAGTGGAGGTATTCCTGTCGAGTTACTGAGAGCTCTGAGAGATGTATGGCTGGCCGCGTAGAATCAGTGAGTGCGGGCGTATCGTGGGTGACATTTATTGAGTAAAATCTACAGAGTGAAAATCGAGGGCAGACGTGGAAGATATATCGAGGAAGATATCGAGGGAGACATCGAGGATGATATCGAGGAAGATATCGAGGAAGATATCGAGGGAAGATATATGGTCCGTTGGGTTTTGTATCCCCCTCAAGGGCCAGTGTGCCTATTATAGACGTTATGGTGTATGACCGTATGGGCAAATTACGGCCAATTGCGTAGAAGTCGCATATATGAATAGGAAATAGACAAATGCATTTTAGTGTTTTATCAGATAATGCTCAGTAAAAATTAATAGGTTTTTCCTGGACGCCATATACCACACTTCGCGAAAAACTGTTCGTACTATTGCTCGCAATAGTACATCTGTCAATTTTAACAATACAGAGAAGATTAGCATTGTCCTTGCATAAAGATGACACGCTATACAAAGAGATTTACCATTTTTTTTTTGAGCATTTACAAAACCAAGCATACCCCATTACATCTCCTAGCTCTTGTCTTCAAAGTCTAAAGGAAATGCCACCATCTCTGCCATTCTTCGAATTGGAGTATGCCAAAGCTGCCTTGGTTCGATTTCTGCACGCGCGTTTCTCCAAATCTGAATCTACACGTTCTAAAATGCCACTACGAATACCAGTACAAACCAACGTCGATTAAATGCTAGAGCTGAAAATATACCCCTAGCATAATATTGACCCTGCTCCTGATCCCAGTCCCTCTCTGCCTACACTTGGGCGTACCTTGTTATCGAACCAAGTCACGTGCGCGCCCTCTCGATTTACTTCTCCAAACGCGTATGGCATTTTTCCACTATCTCCACATGTCTAATAAAGAGAACTTGCCTTGGTATGTGCACCGGCATTCCTCACTTATGAAACTCACTAACATACAGGGTCGAAAAATACAGACCGTCGTCGCTTGACGAGGTTTATGGCCAGGAAGATATCGTCGGCACCGTGAGGAAGTTTGTCCACGAAGGGAAATTGCCCCATCTTCTCTTCTACGGTCCGCCCGGAACAGGAAAGACATCCACCATCACCGCATTGGCCAAGGAAATCTATGGTCCCAACTACAAGAGCATGGTCTTGGAGTTGAACGCGTCGGACGACCGTGGTATTGACGTGGTGAGAAACAGAATCAAGGATTTTGCCAGCACGATGCAAATCTTCAGCCGTGGGTTCAAGCTCATTATTTTGGACGAAGCAGACGCCATGACTGCGGTGGCCCAGAACTCGTTGCGCCGGATCATCGAGCGCTACACCAAAAACACGCGTTTCTGTATCTTGGCCAACTACTCCCACAAATTGAACCCGGCGTTGCTCTCCAGATGCACCCGTTTCCGGTTCAACCCTATCTCCGAGGAGGCGATCCGAGATCGGGTGCAAAATGTCATTTCCCACGAAAACTTGAGCATCACGCCCGACGCGGAACTGGCCCTTCTTTCCTTGTCCAAGGGAGACATGAGAAGGGCTCTCAACGTGTTACAAGCATGCAAGGCAGCTTTGGACAGCCCTGACGACCGTATAGACATAGATATGATCTACGAGTGCATTGGTGCTCCGCATCCACAAGACATTGAGGCGGTTTTGGATCTGGTGTTGAAGGACGACTGGACCACGTGCATCTTGACGTTTGACCGCTACAAAAAGGCCAAGGGGTTGGCGTTGGTGGATCTAGTGCTGGGGTTTGTGGAAATTCTAGCCAAGTACGACTTGAAGCCGCAGACGCGAATCCAGATCTTGAAGGGTTTGTCTGACATTGAGTACGGCATTTCCAAGGGCGGAAACGACAAGATCCAAACCAGCGCGGTGGTGGGGGTGATCAAGTCGGCCATGGAATGTCAGGCGTGATTGCGTGTATACTATTGCGTGAGCATTAAATGTGAATGTTCTGTCGCATTATGGTTCCAAACCATACGATGTAGAGTCCTTGGTTGGTATGAAAATTCTGGGGCATAGGAGCACCGTGTGCCCGCTCATACGAGAAAGAAAAACGGCTCATTAAAACGGTGTACGAAAATGGTAAAAATTTATCCCCCTGGGAACAATGCACGGGTTGTCTCCTAATTCTCTCTGGTCATCTAGCATTTTTCCCGTATGCATTACATTGTGTATGAAGAAGTTGTATAACGTTAGATTCTCGTCAACCCTAAATTCCACCAACCACCTCTTCTATCGCTTTCACTCTCAATGGACGCTAATAAGGTTCTCCATCTGGCATGGATGCTAAAAAAGTCTCGCACCACCCACCATTGGAACCGAAGATGGGTTGTTCTCCGCCATTGCCAACTCAGTTACTACAAAAGCTCGTCGGAACACAAACCTCGCAGGGTGATTCCTCGGGAAGACCTTCTTTCGTATGCTCGTGTGGCCAAGTCCTTCAAATACGAATTCTCCATTTACACCAGTAAACGGGTTTTCCATTTGCGAGCAGAGTCGGAAGCGGATTATGCTGACTGGTGTCAGGCACTAGACGAGTTTTTCCACGACGAACAATACTCCAACGACGAAGAGATTGAGGAAGAACTCAAAACCGGTTTGGACCAGATATCTGCCGAAGGCGAAGGTGACGAGTACTTGGTGGAGGAGGGGGAAATCCAAAGACACCGCAACCGGTATAACCAGTGGAAAAAGTTCTACCTCATAGTCACCAACAAGAACCTCTACATGTGCAAATCATCGGAGAACACCCAGCGGGCGGAAAAATCTCTCAGCGTGAGCGATCTTGTGGATATAGTGGAGGTGGATCCGATCCGGGGAAAGAAGTGGTGCTTGATGCTCATCACAAACACGAAATCGTACCCATTGAGTGCTTCCAGCGAGCAGGAGATGACCAAGTTTTTTTCTGCCATCAAAGCGGTTATTTTAAAGAGCAAAAGCCGCCGCGGAAGAGACGATAGTGGTAGTCTGTCTGAGGCTAAAGAGTAACTAGCGATAGTAATTGACTAGAGGAGAATAGGCAGAAATATAAAGCTTCTGGAAGCCAAAAAGTGCACAAGCTATAGAAAAAAGGCGTAGAGATCTCCGAAATCAAGAAACAGGGTAGGGATAAGAGGGGGAGCCTCCGGGGCGTAGATTAGAGTAGTCCACCGTAGTAGGCGAATTGCGTAATCGCAATCGCGCCCGTTCATAATCTCACATCGCGGTTTTCCCAGTTTCGTCATGTCGCTACCTTCCGATCAGCTTGAAACGCTCTCAGATCTCTTTCCGGCCTATCCTAGAAGCGACCTTGCGGCCCGTCTTTTCTGCCTGGAGAGTCTAGACTCGGTGATCGAGGAACTTCTCCGAGAACAGGATGCTTCACCTCCAAGCCGGAAGTACTCCGAAGCGGTGGTCAAACTCTCAGAACTTCTTCCGCAGGTCCCGATAAAGCAGGTGTCGGAGGCTTTCTTGCGATGCGGCGAGGACTTCCTTGCCACATTTGACGCTCTCATGCATGAAAACAATCCGGTGGACGTGGCCCAGGTGTGTGGGCTTCTGCCCAAAGATGTTCTGGCGTACTTGGAGAAACACAAGCACGACCCGTTGCTAGCGATTGCCGACATTATTGCAAATCACAAACGCTCCAGAAAAGCGTGGGTGTCTCGCGTTCAGGATCGGAAACCTACTGCTCAGACCGAGGAAGCAGTTGCAGTTGATCCGGAACGGGTACGCCAATTACGCGAGACCATTTTGGCCAACACAGAGCTCAAAAACTTGAACTACGACTTTCTACTGCGGCTGTTGACGTATTTTGGCGGCGATTTGGACAAAACCGTGGCGGCGGCACAGCTTTTTATCGACAACGCCGATATCACTTATAATTCTGCATTGGGCTACGTTCCGAAAGAATGTCCTCCCCTCACATTGAGGGCATCCGACATTTTGAAGCAAAAGCCGCTTCTGTTCACTACTGTGACGAATTCCAGAGCGAAAACGAAGTTGTCCTCTGCTGTTCTTCCCGCCAACTCGTCTGCTGCTCGCAACAATTCGCCCACTCCTCCAATATCCAATAAGTTGGACTTGCATGGACTCACTGTGGCCGAGGCAGTCCCCGTGACTAAGCAAGCACTAGAGCATTGGTGGCAGGCGGAATTGGCTGCACGTGAAGATCACGGGCTCATTGATCGGCACGGAACCAAAGTTGCATTCATGGAGCCTTTGAGTATAGTTACAGGCCGAGGGCTACATTCTACGGGAGGAGCAAGGTTGCGTCCTTCGGTCATCAAGCTACTCAACCAAAATGGGTACGTATATGACGAGGAAGTTGGACGGCTTTCTGTAGTGGGACGGAAAAAGTGAATAGGAAATGAGCGTGACAGAGTACTATAGAATTCAACACCACCGAGTCAGTTGTATACGGACTGAATGCTGGCAATGAGCAACAAGGCGGTAAGCAAAAAGAAAAGATCCATGGGAACAAAAGTGCCAAAAAAAAGTAAGATGATTTCGCCCAGGATCGAACTGGGGACGTTCTGCGTGTTAAGCAGATGCCATGACCAACTAGACCACGAAACCCTCTTGTTGAACCTAAGTCACCCTAGTAGATATGACGCACAGTATTCCTATTTGATTTACAAATGTTTGACCCGTATCTGACTTTCATCCGTAGTACGAGGAGAAAGCCTTTGAAAGCCTTATTTTTTCTTTGGCCACACAAAGGGACGAGAAATTCCCGCCTCCCGAGCCATCTACTCGTCCGAAGACTCGTTGCGTTACATATATTTCTCTATTATGGTCAGTCATCTCTCCACTCCACAAAAACGTCATCGGTTCTAAATCTCTGGGTGCACACAGTATCTTCCAACTTGTTTGTCTGGCCCATCCGGTATGCCAACAAGCCTGCGTGGGCAATCATGATACCGTTGTCAATGCAGAATCTCTCGTCAGTGGCATAGACCGATCCGTTCTTCCTGTCCTTCACCATCAATGCCATCATCTCTTGTAGTCTAACATTGGAGCCCACACCTCCAACAATAAGCACCTGGTTACTCTGGACGTGAGCCATGGCGCGCTCGGTGATTTCTACCAACATGGAAAACAAGGTTTCTTGGAGCGAAAAGCACAAGTCCTCGGCGGTGATGGGCTCACCCGTATCGGAATCAACTGGCTTTTTCCCTTTTTCGCTGAAAAGATCCTTGGCCACACCGTCGATGAATGCGAGGATGCCTGACATCGACAAATCCATGCCTTTGACTGTATAGGGCAACGATACAAGGTGCTTTCCCTTTTTGGCCATTTGCTCGATATTGTAGCCCGGTGCCGGCTCGTTGGGGATCTTCAACGTGCGCGCAAACCGGTCCAAGCAGTTTCCAATGGCAATATCGAGCGTCTCGCCGAAAATCCGGTACCTCTGCTTGGAGTATGCAATCACCTGGGTGTTACCTCCACTCACATAAAGAACCACGGGGTTTTCCGCACCGGTGATCTCACGGCCCATCTCAATGTGGCCCACACAGTGGTTAACTCCCACCAAAGGCAATTCCCAGAGCAAAGAGAGCGTTCTGGCCGCAATCACCACACTCTGTAATGGTGCACCCATACCTGGACCTTGAGTGAAGCAAATGCAGTCCAAATCCAGCCCCCGAACACCTGCTTCCGCCAAAGCGTTTTTGATGGTGCGAACTACCCAGTTCCGGTGATGGCGTGCCGTATCTCTGGGCAAGAACCCTTCGCCGGGAGGAGTGATGTAAGTGTCTCTGATATTGGAGAGAACTTCCGCTGGAGTGTCGGACGTGAGCGGGCCCAAAGGGTGTTTAATGACACCAACACCAAGTTTGTTTGCCGAGCCTTCTAGGCCCAACGCTAGATAGTAGTTCCGACCGGGCCGGGCGTATTTGTCAAGATCCACAGTCATAAAGAAGAAATGGTGATGGTGAGTGGTTTGTGCAGGCTGTGAGTGGAGGAGAAGACGGAGTAACGAGGTCAGAAAATGCCTCCGATTGTTGTGAGAGAAGAAGAAGAAAGCTGGTGATGGGGTGGTGAGAAGAGAGTCGTGCAGACATTGGTGGAATCAGTAGGCAATTTATACGACTATATTTATTCTCTGTGGTGATGAGGTATTTGGCACAAACGGGCATATTCTGCGACATTGTACAAACTGAGAGCACCAGACAGAGGTGGGAAACAAGACAGGAAAAGAAAAAAAAGAACAAAAAAGGAGAAATGGGGTGAAAAGTCGGCTTTTTCATAAATCTCGGTCCCCAAGCTCCATAACTCTCTTTTAAACTTTTCACAATCCTTTGTGCCACCACAACCAGTAGAGTAATCTACCTCTATCACCCGCAGTAGAGTGATCTACCTCTATCACCCTCTGCGACTCCACCTGCATCTACGCCAGGTAAACATCAACAACTACCATAACCACAAATATACACAAACACCCAAAACCACACCTCATGTCCCGAACACAAAAGCTCGTCGACTCGATTTCGGGTCTGTGCCAAAAAATCGACTCGCTTGAGTTTGCTTCCCCGGGAATATTCACGAACGCCATCATCACAAAACCAGAAGTCACCACATTGATCCGCGACGCGTTGGCTCCAGAGCAAAGCTTATATAAGATCACCGGCGGGTCCCACGCAAACCTGCCGGGCCGGATACAGAAACCGCAGAAAGAAAACCCCAAGTTTTCCGACCTCAAACCGACCCGAATCGACGGCAAATCCATCTATATAAGCCAGAGCTTCCAGGACTGGACTGAGTCGGCGGTTAAGATGCCCAAGGTTGTGGAGCCTCTGCTGGAACTCGACACCGCCACCGATGAATCGCTGTCGCCACGAAAACGCACAACGTCCTCTTTCCGGCTTGTGCCCAGGGCAGTGGCTGAAAGTGAGGATTTCAACACAATCTGTCACACAGTGGCCAAAGTTGCGGAGCAGTATGCGGGGATCGAAGGAGCCGAAAGTGTGCGTGAGAAGGTTGCCACGCTCCGAACAGAATACAACCGGTTGCTTGACGAAACGCAGGATTTGGAGCTGCAGGTTTCTGAACAGAAGAAGCAGCTAGAGATCTACAACGACAGCTTGAATGAGCTACTGCCGCGGCGGGGGAATATTCTGCCGCAGAAAAGAGGCATAGAGGAGTTGATCGAGCGTGAGGAGGCGGAGATTCGCCAGTTGGAGGCGGAGTTGAATAAGAGACAGGCCTGAGGATAAATGGATACGTGAAACATGGATTTGTAGAGAGGGGTAGAGCGAGTAGAGGAAGAAGAGGGGCACTGGAGGGAGAAGGAGAGAAGAGGGGCACTAGGGGGCAGAGATTAGAGATGGGTCAGTTGAGATGGTAGAGAATCGAGATGAGAGATGAGAGTTTTGCGATTAAAGACATGTGAGATTGGAGGTCAAATGTTGGAGGCATTGGGTATTGGAGATGATAGATACCGAGATATTGGATACCGAGATATTAGATATTGAGATATTAGATATTGAAATACCAGAATTCTTGGAGACTAAAAACCACAGTAGTACACTCTCCAGTTACAGACATTAGATAGAGATTTTCGACTTAGAAGAATCACATACAGAATACGGATACCAGGTATTAGACAGTACGGTCGAGAATCGTGACGACAGCGAGTAGATCAAAACAGAGTGGGACGATAGAAATATTAGCGATCCCACTAGCGAGTAGAGACTACATTCCGACACTAAATGTGGAAACGTCAGTACTTGACTCTAGTAGACTAATTAATTTCTAGAGAGCACTCCACACTAGCAATAAAGCACATCACACACCATCGCATTCCCTTCACATGCGCCTATTCATTTCCCTACAAATGCATCAGCGACACTAAAACTGTGGTAAAGTCATCTATTATACAAGGTATTTAAAGCCAAGCACTTAGATAGCAGACAAGATGTCAGAGTCACCGACGTCCAAAACGGCCATGGTACCAACTCTGAACAACTTACCGCAAACGGTACCCAACTCGTTGTTACCACCGTTGAAGTAGTAGACTTGGGTCTTGGACAACATAGCGTAGTACTCCAACTCAGACTTTCTCAAGACTGGGGTGTTACCGGCGATGATGATCAACTTAGCCTTACCGTTTCTCAAGGCCTTGACAGTGGACTTGTAGCCCAAGCTGTACTTACCGGACTTAACGACCAAACCCAACTTGGCGTTGATGTTTTCAGTAGTCTTAGATTTTGGGGCCTTCGAATGTTAGTAGGGGAAAGGGGTAAGACGGAAGCACGGACCAGCCGTGTTCCATAGGCAGATGAAGCCTAGAAATGTATACTGACCATCTCTGTGATTAATATGTATTACACTCCGGTCGGGATGAAGAAGAAGGAAAGGAAGTTAGGTTGGTGAAAATTTATCGCGAAGAGGCTGGCGCACCAGCCGAACCGCAGTCACAATAGTGCACGTGCCTCACACTGACAGTGGACCTGCGCTACAGTACAGGAAGAAATGTCGCAGGCTTAGAGACGGTCGGCGGGGTTCTCCGCCGGTTCGAAATTGGCGGAAACAGCAATTGAGTCGAAAACCAGAGGGGAATCAATTGATAAGGAGATATCAATCTTGTTCTTCAGTGTAGATTCTTGGTGGGTGCTGCTGCACCATATAGTTAACATAGTTAGCGACTGCGACACGCAAAACAGTAAACCACCTAAAAATTAATCCAGACATGCTTTCACCGAATCGAACGTGATTCAAAACTCATCCAAGTCTCCTCAGCAATTGAATTCTTAATTTAGTTCAATCCCACCGTGGCCAGTGGTGGCCAGAACCCAGGACGACATTGCACGTGACCTCAGTAATAGTGGGGCAGCGACAGTGAAAAAATGTCGCGCCGCAATCAGTCTCCTGCACACACACTGGGGGTCTCAGGCGGTGAAAATTTTCTTCTTCAATCGCAACTGCTACTCTCTTTCTAGATCAACCCACTTGGTATGTGTGAACGAAGTCATCAAATTTTACGGAAACTTATAGCCTCCAGTTGTTCTAGATCCCTTTTCAATCCCAAGCACAAAAGAAACATCCGTGTCCAGACATAACCTGTCGTCCATTGCCGAGGAAGTTGTCCGTTTTGCCCCCAACACTTATACTAACAAAGTCAGCACAATGAAGATCGAAATCGACTCCTTCTCCGGTTCTAAGATTTACCCAGGTAGAGGTACCTTGTTTGTCAGAGGTGACTCCAAGGTCTTCAGATTCCAATCCTCCAAGTCCGCTTCTTTGTTCCAACAAAGAAAGAACCCAAGAAGAGTTTCTTGGACCGTCTTGTACAGAAGACACCACAAGAAGGGTATCTCTGAGGAGTCCTCTAAGAAGAGAACCAGAAGAGCCGTCAAGCACCAAAGACCAATTGTCGGTGCTTCTTTGGAATTCATCAAGGAAAAGAGAAACCAAAAGCCAGCTGAGAGAAAGGCTACCAGAGAGCAAAGATTGGCTCTTGCCAAGGAGGCTGCTAAGGCCAAGAAGGCTGAGAGAAAGGCTGAGAAGGCTTCTCTTGCTGCTGCCGGTGCCACTGCCAAGGTTTCCAAGCTCGGTCAAAAGGGTGCTTTCCAAAAGGTCCACGCCACCTCTCGTTAATCCAAGCACGCTCCCCTTCTAACCCTGTATTAAAGAGATTGTTGATGAATACAAGTCTTAATAAGCGAATGTAGTGTAAGTCCACGACTGCCCTGGCTGGAGTGATCGCCACTGAGAAACCACAACAAGGTATGATTGAGAGGATAGCGTTATCGTAAGCTAAGAGAAGTTAAGAGAAGTCATGAGTGGAAATGATTGAGAGAGTAGCGTACCTTTTACCATTTCGACGTATCTTAGACGGCACCAAGTCATGGACAAACGAAGTTCCACGCTATTGGCCTTGTATTTCGCGTATACCCAGCACTTCCAGAGATCTTTTGTTGTTTGCCATAATCCACCAGACGGACCACGGTTACGCAATCTTGTGGTGGCGAATCCGGGTCGAGGCTGATTCGAGCCTCGTATACCTTCAGATAGTCACGGCGGAATACCAGTTCCTCGACAACTCAGTACTCCTACGTAGTCGAGTCCAGGTGGAGAATGTACTCGCCGCTCACAAAGCTGCCCACCGTCCGCAGCCGGCTTAACACCACCCGAGGCCGACGGGCGCGGAACCCGAAGTAAAATGACTCCGTCGAGTGGCAGAACACAAGCAGCGCCGGCTGCTGGCCCACGCGAACACATGCGAGCACACCCACATAACACACTGGCTCGCCTTTGTGCGACGCGCCAAGAGCGACCGACGCGGCCCGCGCCCGCACAATCGACACGAGAAGTGGAGCAAGAGACACCAGGTCTTCTTCTGCTTCCCCAGCCTGGCCCGGCGCGAGCGCCCGCACGAGCTCGTCGCATACATGTGCCGCAAGGCCCATGCGCACAATGTCGTCGCCGTTGCCAGTGCACACGCAGCTCACGTCCACAGCGCCTGCGGCCGCGTACGCTGCGCCGGCGCCCGGAATCCCCGCACAGCTGACCCGACCACGAGGCCGGAGCCACATTCCCCCCAGCGATGCGGCCACGCGCGTGCGCGCGCCCACCTCGATGTATCCGACTGTGTCCAGTACGCCATATCCAAGCCGCTCGCGGTGGTGCTGTAGCGATTCGGGGATAGTGGCATTGGCTGCTGCTGTGGGTGTCGGACTCTTTGTGTCAGGCGCTCCTGGTGTTTTTTCAGGCGTTCCTGGTGTCCTCTCTAGTATGCCCGAGGCGCTCCCTAGTATATCCGAGGTGCTCCCTAGTATGTCCGATTTCCCAGCCATTTCTGTGCCCACGTCCGACGCCACCTCATTCTCGTGAGTATTGTCTTGCAACGCGGCCAACGTTTCCTCGTATCGCTGGTAGAGCAGCCGCGCGCCCTCCAGCACGAGCGCCGCGGCCCGCTCTTTGTCCAGTGCAGGCGCGATCATCACCGCGGGCCGCAGGAAACCCATTCGGGCGCGCGCGCCGCCGGGGGCCCACTCGCGGTCCATTTTCCGCTTCGCCCCGAGGCACGCCTCAGTCGGGCTGGCAGCGTCGCCCACGGCCAAAAGCGAAAGCGCACTCTCAACGCGCCCGCCCGCGGCCTCCACCACAGTCGCATCGCACGAAACCGCGCCGTGGGCGTCGAGCGCCGCCCCATACCCCGTATTGGTCAACGCGCTGTGCTCCACGCGGCGGACAGCGTCCTCTAGGGAATGCTCGAGTGCGCGCCGAAGAAGGCGGCGGTATTTGTGATCGAGCGAGCGCGAGTGGCTTCCCGCACCGATATGAACAATCAACATTTGGAGCAAAGTCCCGCCACAAGGACAGTGGAGAAGAACAAGTAGTAGAAATACGATCAAGCGTGCACGAAAAATCTCTCGTGTTGCGCAAAAAGAATGGTCCCTAGCAGGATCGAACTGCTGATCTTGGCGTTATTAGCACCACGCCTTAACCAACTGGGCCAAGGGACCTTTGAGGCGGTTTGCTTGCAGGAAAATGGATCCCGACTCACCGCGGAATACTCGCGTCCCGACGGCCAACAGATAAAGTGAACCCCAGAGCTTGTCACCCAAACCCCCCATGATTAGCAACAATGGCTCTTAAAAAGGGCCAGATAAAAGCCAATTATACTGAAGTATATCTCATAATAGAGAAAACCTTGTACTGTCTAGATTTCGAGTGGGCAAGCGCAAACAAACCGTAATTACCTCCCTTTCAAGTGTCATATACTGCGTTTCAGAACAAAAAAATGGTGCGAGCGGCGGGTTGTGGGTGCATCCTGGATTTATATTTTTTTTCCTCTTTTATTCTTGCTTTTCTCACCCTCCCCCGCCCCCTTTTCTTCATCTCCGCGTATTACTTAAACACCTGAGAGCGATAAAATGATTTCTATTGAATAGAAGTTCTTTATTACTACTCCCAGTTTCTCACATTTAACCAGTCCTCATAGATCATCTTTTGTATCAACACCTAGGTGTTGTGTCCGATTCATCAAATATCAGAAACTATCAGTCGTTATTATCCTTGGTTGTACTTCTTTTAATCCGGATTCTGGGAAAACAGACTCCTTATATATTGTGCTGATTCACATGCATGTTGGTTTGGCTGCAAAACTATTGTACTGTCAGACGCACTATATAAAGGCCCTCGTAACCCCCCAAAATAGCCACTACTTATGGTATTGCATATTGCACGGGTTGCGCGAACGTGTTTCTGCCGTGTCCCAATTAATTACTTGATATAATAATAGTAGTTGCACGGCCACTCGATTATTCACCACCGCGGTTGATTTCGTTGAAAAATTAAGCAACGAAAAAGCAAAATAAAGAAAAAAAAACCTTCAGCCACGGTATCACCGTCGTTACCGTTGCTGAAGACGTACCACACTCTATTTTCCCATGTCACCTTCTCCGGCATACGCATCCATCGCAATATATCAGCCATCTTGGTCATCTTGTTATCTCCACAGATAGATGCTTTTCTTGCGCCGTATAGGCAGCGGCGTGGTACAAGATATCCGAAGCCGCTTGCCGCACTACCGCTCAGATTTCGCCGATGCTTACAACTACCGTGTTATTCCGTCGACTGTCTACATCTTTTTCACCAATTTGTTACCAGCAATCGCATTTGCCCAAGACATGTTTGACCGTACCGAAAATCTGTATGGCGTGAACGAGGTTCTTATGAGCTCAGCAATGGCAGGAGTTGCATTTGGCCTATTTGCTGGCCAGCCCCTCTGTATTGTTGGTGTGACAGGGCCCATATCGATTTTCAGCTACACAGTGTACGAATTGATGACTCCGCGGGGCACTCCATATTTCCCATTTATGTGCTGGATCTACTTGTGGCTGATGGTGATGCACATAGTAGTGGCCTTATTCAACTGGGTGTCGTTCCTCAAGATCATCTCCAACTTCTCGTGCGAGGTGTTTGGTTTCTTCATTTGCATCGTCTATTGTCAGAAGTCGGTACAGATTTTAAGCCGACAGTTCACAAGCACTGGAGTAGCAGCTGGCTTCTGCTCGGTAATGATAGCCATACTAATGGTGGTTTTCGGTTTGGGTGCCTCAATATTTGGGTCACAACTTCACTATTTCCGGCCCTGGACCCGCAAGTTCTTCTTGGACTATAGTGTACCGCTTGCGGTTGTGTTTTTCACCGGCTTCATTCACTTTGGCGGCTACTTGGACAATGTGAACTTATCCCACTTGCCAACTACTAAAGCATTCCAGCCGACGTTGCATGGTGCGGAGCGAGAACATGGATGGTTCATCCACTTCTGGCCACCGCACCACATCGCAGTGGGAGATGTGTTTTTGGCTATTCCATATGCTATCTTATTGACGTTTTTGTTCTACTTTGACCACAATGTCTCGTCGCTCATGTGCCAACTGCGTGAGTACCCGTTGAAGAAGCCTGCCTCGTTTCACTGGGATTTCATGCTCTTGGGAATAACCACTGGCGTCGCAGGTATTATGGGCATCCCTGCTCCCAACGGATTGATCCCACAGGCCCCTTTGCATACTTCCTCATTGGTTGTACATGAGGCGTCCACGGGTAAGCCTTTATCAGTTGTGGAGCAAAGGGTAACAAATGTGCTTCAGGGAGCGATGACATTTGTTATGATGTCGGGCCCATTTTTGGTTGTGCTCGGTCTCATTCCTCAAGCTGTGCTTGCAGGTTTGTTTTTAATTATGGGAATCAATGGCTTGCACGAAGGTGCGGTGGTGAACAAGATAAGATTTCTCTTTGTTGAAGCAGATTATATTCTCCAAGACCCACAGTGCCCCCAATTGTGGAAGGACTTGAATGCCATCCCCGAACATAAGCGCAAGTGGTTCTACCTTTATTTGTCGCTTCAGGTTTTTGCCGGTTTAGCGGAGTTCGTTATCACCTTGACCATAGCCGCTGTTGGTTTCCCAGGCGTCCTTATGATTTTTGCCGTGTGCGCCGAGTGGGTGTGGCCACGGTTCATTCCCAAGGAAGACTTGGCATACCTTGATGGGCCGGTGGCCGAAGAGTTCATCATTCAGAGCTTGCAAGTACCGGATACAGAATCTGACAAGGAACAGGACATTGAGAGCGGCTCAACCCTGGATCTCCATGTATAATTTATGAATTTAACGATGAGACTAATTTTCTCGATAGTAGCGTACAACTGGGAGCAAAAAAAAAAAAAAGTGTGGTATTATGGTTTGTTTAACAACTAAAAAGAGTTTAAGATCGTTATGCTAACATGGGGGAAGAATCATTTTTTTTTTCTGTTTTTCAATTTTTCGAAATCTCTCATTTCCAGATTTTGCGATTTTTTTTTTTTTGGCGATTTTTATTCAACAATTTTTCGGGACACGTATCGGTTCAGCCACAGGACAGCAGTCCTACGAGCCAGTGCTTCTCCCCTTCCTGGTGTTGCAGAAGAAGGTATGTACACGCAAAGCAACGATTAGAGGCAACGAAGAAGACAAATAAGTTATAGTAATGAAAGAGTGACACGCGCTCCCTCGAGACGGTAAGAGAGCACAATTTACATGTCACGCAATAACCATTGCTCGAAATTGACCTTGACTCTCAACTGGACCTCGGTGGCAGTGGCAGAGTTATCGTCCTTACCGTTCAAGTAGCCGATTTCCAAGTTTTGGCACAGCTGCACCGCCTTCAAGATGGCCGCGTCCAAAAGAAGACTCTTTTTCTCCTCGTCCGCCTCTTCGATGGAGTTCTGGATGCCGTTGACAATGATCTTGACCCGCTTGAAGTTCAAGATCAAGTCCAAGTCCACCCAGCCCTCGGTGCCCATGTTCTTTCTCAAAAACACATCTCTGATCAAGTTGTCCAAGGAGAAGTAGTAATCGATCTGCTGGGTCAATGCATTCTGGGGGTCCTGTTTGGGGCTGATGGGAGGAGGAATGAAAACCGGCATCGGAGCGCCGTAAGGCATGCCCTGGGCCATGATCGCCTGCGGGTGGTGGGGCACCTGCGAGAAAGAGCCCATGGGGCGGAATCCGTTGGCGTAGGCGCCGTTTGGAACGCTGCTGTTGCTGATGTCTTTTCTGAAGCCGTCGGCGGATGGCTTGTACGGTCTAGAACCGTTGTAGTTCTGGTACGGGCCCGGAACAAACTGCTGGTAGTAGCCTTGGCGGGACTGTGGATGCTGGCCTGCGGCGCTCTTGCCATTGTGGGTGCCGTTGGGGTATCTTTTGTAGTTCTTTTGGTTCTGGCCCGCGGCGAGACGCTGTCTGTTGTACGCGTCGTAGTTGTAGGCATGCTGGGGGTCGCCGTTGGCGTCGGCGGACGCGTCGAGCTCGGCGTCGTCACCCTCGAGGAATTGCGGCGCGTCGCCGTCGTCCTTGGGTTTGTCGTCCTTCTTGTCGTCCGCGGCCGGCTTTTTTCTGGCGTTTTTGTTCTTGCGCTTGCCTTTCTGCGGCCCACTGCCGTTCTGGTACAGCGAGTTCTTAGGGCTGGGCAACACGACCTTGGCGGGAATCGGCACCCACTTGTTGGGCTTGATGAACCGCGACGCCGCAGACTTGGCGCCAGGGTTCTGGCTTTGCAAGCCGGCCACCTTGTCGGGAGTAGGCCATTTGTGTTCGTCCACAGATGCGGCGGCCGCCACGGGGGCAGCACCCCACGCGGACTTGGAAGGCACCGGCGCGGGCGCCAACACCTTCTTCTCCTGCTTGGCCGGCTCGGCGGCGGTTTCTTCTGCAGCAGGAACTTCGGCAGATTCGGCCGGCGTCTCAGTCTCTAGCGGCACGCTGGCGGCTAGAGGCGCGGCACCGGTTTCCGCTTCGGACACGGGGCTGTCGGGGTTCGACCCAGTGCCATTGGCGGCAATGTTGGCGTATGAGACGGAGGATGCCATGGAAAAATTTTCAGTCTGGGGAAGGTGAGACAGACAGACAGGGTTGCAACAGACGGGGTTGCAGCAGGTGGGGTTGCAGCAGGTGGGTACTCAGCAGGCGGAAGCAAAGCAGTCACAGTAAACGACACGGGTTTGCAACACGAGGGCTGGCGGGAAAGTGGAGAGGGATCAGCGGCTGGTACAACGGCTGGTGGGACCCGGAGAAGTGAGGCGAGTTCTGAGCGAAAAAAGTGCGGGCAAGTAGTGGCGGCACAAATGCAAGGAGAGATGCGACAGGTGAGACTCTGCTTCACAGATACACAGCGAGTGGGGTGTGGCGAGTGACGGGACCGAAATGAAAAAGGTGGTGGAAAAAAATTATCACCTAGTCGCACGAAAAAAATCGCACCTGCACCAATGTCGGGCTCCAATAAGCGGAGACTGCAACTGGAAGAAACGGCGGCGGGAGGCGGAGAGGCGACGCGGGCGGCGGGTTGGAGCGGGGGTCTGGCTTGCCTTTATTTTTTGTTGTTTTTTTTTTTTTACCCGTGGCGGGGCGGCGGGGCGAAGAAATGTCGCGATGCTCTGGCAGAGGATGTCGTGCCACGAATGGGTGCAAATGGACAAGACACTGAACACAACGACAACACACTGAACGCAACGACAACACACTGAACGCAACGACAACACACTGAACGCAAAGAAAAATACACTGAAAACAAAGAAAAATACACTGAACAAACTGGGCGACAACCATACTGGGCGACAACCATACTGGGCGACAACCATACTGGGCGACAACCATACTGGGCGACAACCACACCGGGTGAAAACCATACCGGGCGACAGCCACACTGGGACGCTGGAGAAATTAAACTACATTTCGTCTTATTGGGATGGCGGTTTGTGTACAGAAGACAAGTTCAGCCCACCAGCCTGAGAAAACGCCTACCAAGGAAAATGGGAGTGGGGGAAGAGGTGGGGGAAGATAAGCGAGGCTGGGGAAGCTCAAGTGATGAAGGAATAGAAAATCTCTATTTCCGCCACCGTAGCTCGTCCCGCTTTCTTACTTCCTCCCTTTCTCCCTTTCTCCCTTTCTCCCTTACTTCCTACTTCCTCACCTTCTCACCTCACCTTCACCTGTCAGCGTCTCCGCCTCCTGCATACACCGCCCCACTGTCACAGGCAAACCACACGGTGGCATATGCCTTTGGCCTCCACACGTCCGCCGCCACCGCCACCTCGCTGCCTCTGGTGCGCCGCGCCCACCCGCTCGTGCCGCCGCCACGTCGGCCCGCCGTCGCACCTTCCGCCAGACCCAGCGTGAACCTCGGTTGGGCTGTGTGCAGGACGCTACTCCACACCAGTTCGCTATCGCTCTTCCCCAGACTGCTCCCCATGACTCTTCTTTCCGACCCTTTGTACCGCCCGGTTCTCGAAACCGTGCGCGCGTCCCGAAACGGAATTGTCTACGGCGGAAAACTCCGTTTTTCCCATGCCTTGGTCATCAACTTGCTCTACCGCTCCGGTCCCCTCGGACCTCGGTTGAAACTGGTGTTAAAGGCCACCAGAGAACACTCGTTCGTGTTGGCGGTTTTCGCCGCAATCTACAAGCTTTTGGTGAATGTTTTGGCCCAGGACAAGCTCTTGGGCACCAACCACCGCTTGATCAAGCTCATTGCCGGCGCGGTGGGCGGCTGGGCCGTGTACTCGCAGCATTTTTCCGCATTCAACCCGGGCATCACCCACCAAATCACCCTCTACTGCTTCTCGCGGGTGTTGATGGCGCTCGGCAAGGTGTTGGTCGACTTGTTTTTGCAGTGTCGCCAGCCCACGTTCAACGTCCACGGCAAGCACGTGCGCTACAACGACTTGAGCGACGTCCAGACCCGTCGCCTCAAGAACAATATCTACGACAAGTCGTGGAAGTACTTTGCGGTGGCCACCTGGGCGTTGGTGATGTTCCTCTATGACTACAAGCCCCAGTACTTGCAATCGTCCTTGAGACACTCCATGGCGTACATCTACGACACGGAGATGGACACCTGGAGCACCTGGCGCGAGTTTCTTGGTTTCTGAGCAATGCCACCGTCTCACGGGTTGTTTCTGCTGGTTTGCTTCAATAGATATGTGATAACATCCGATATGTTTTGTGTAGGTGCTATCCTTCAGTTGGCCGTACGTTAGATCACTACAGTTCGCCGTACGTTAGATTACTACACTTCACCTTGCAATAGATCTCTGCCCCATCAGATCTCTGCGCCTGATGGCACTGTAGCCAAAGCTGTTTCTCTGGCTTTTCTGACTTCAGTTGCGAATTTCTTCCCCGATTGTGGACTTCCAGTAGCTAGTTGCGTGGTAGTCAATTTTGCCGTTTCGATCTCTATCACTCTAACTCATCTTCTGCTTGCTTTTGGCCTTCTCGCAGACTCCGTTTTGCACCTGAGACTATCTATGAACTCTCCATTTTGCGTTATAGCACCTGAGACTATCTTTGACTTCTCTTATTGACGCTCTCGTTATCTCAAATCTCTCTATCTATGAATTCTCCATTTTGCGCTATGGCACCTGAGACTATCTTTGAATTCTCTTATTGACGCTCGTTATCTCGAATCTCTCTACTCGCCACTCGTTATCTTATCCTTCCATCGATTCCTCACTTTATTTTCTCAATCCGCTTGAGAAGCAAAGACTCCGTCTTATATAATTTGCGAATAACCCGTTCAACCTCCTCTCGTCTCTCCTGCTCCAAAAGACTGGGCTTCTGGATCGTTCGAACCTCCAATTTCTTCATCACATTAGAATTAGAATATTCTTTTTCAAACGCTTTTTTTATTCTCTGGTTTTGCGTAACTTCCTCTTCCACAAGGTTGACCAATCGGTGGATTTCTCGCGGCGATGATCCACAAAACCACTTGGAGATCTCACTGAGCCTTTTTTCGTACCCCATCACTTGAATTAATAACTCCTTCTGACTTTTCTCTTCCTGCCGAATAAGTCGCTCCAAACGCTTGCAATTGCGCTTGCATTCACCGGTGCTTCTCTCGCTCATGTCGTAGTACAAAATGCCTGCGAACAATTTCACACACTTACATAATGGTATATATACTCACTCTTTGGCGTCACCCTTCTCTAATTTCTGCCTTAAAAGATTGTTTTCGTTTTTCAACAATCCAATTTCGATAAGCAAGCTCTGCTTATTGCTATGACTTATCATCTTCAACAAAGCCTCATTTTCCGCCTGCAAAACTTCCATCTTGTTGGTAATCCGGTGAGCGAGCTCCTGGCCGTCAAAAGAGCCGCTCGAAGTAACGGTGGAATTCTTGCCCATAACCAAAGCTACTACAATCGCTTCAAGTCTCGATTTTGTATCTTCTAATTCTTGGGTCCTTTCATTCAACGTACGGGTGAGATCTTTAAACAATTGGTAGTAGTTATTGGGCATTTTCACCAGGTTGTCATGCCTGTTGTCTGAATCAGTAGTCTTCTGGTCTATCTTGAGTGATTTGATCTTCTCGGTCAAAAGAGTATTCGCTTGATTCTTGAACATAATCTCCATTCTCAACGACTCTATAGTCTCGCTTTCCGATGCCTCAGAAAGGGCTCCGGGTGTTATTTGTTTGGGTGACATGCATGATAAGTCTTTCATCGCACCCATGCTTCTTTTCTCCATATTCATCAAAGTGCTGCTAGTAGGATTGTAACTGGGTGCATGGACATTTATCGAAAACTGTTTTTTAGACGACATTGGCATTATTTTAGAATCTACCATGGAATATCCGCTTATTGGTTTGGGAGATACGATCGAATTTGATGCACTAGTTTCCATGGGGTGTCGAGTGTTCGGTGGCTGCTCTTGTTGGCGCAAGCCTCCTGATATTGTCATTCCGGTTCCAAAAGAGTGCAGAGTCATAGAAGAGTTCATCACTTGCGAGTTGTCTCTGGATTGAAACGCTGGAGGGTTCATGAAACTGGGCAACTGAAACTGGTGCTGGTTGTCGTTGGCAGTGACTGCGGGCCACATGGAACTTGAACTCTGAATATTCTGGCCATAACTCTTACCTTCCATATTATCGTAATGTCCAGAATACATTGCACTCAGGTAAGTCAATTCGGGGTCCGTGTCTTCGGTGTTGATTCCGGTATAACCACTCGAAACAGTTGCGGCGATGCTACCAGAACTCAATCTGTTGTATCCAACGCTATAGTCAACGGCAGAGTTCATCAAGGGGTCTTTTCTTGAATTTAATTGAAGAGAAGAAAAGAGCTCTGTGGGGAGAAAAATAAAAGTAAAACACTCGAGGAAATGATAAGGAGCGCGGCTGATATTTATACCCTTGCGACAATGTTTCAAATTTGCAGCCATTAATTACAGAAAACAGGGCGCGCGCGTATAAATAGGCCCTGTGGTATCATATTTTTGGGTCGCATTTTATTGAAACGAGAAAATGCAACTGAGAAAACCGAGAACAAAACCTCGGTTGCAATACGGGAAGAAGGAAAAGCTGCTTTTCCGGAAATAGTCGTAAATCACAACCGATCCTAGATGAAACGCCTCAACCGTGGGCTGGAATTCTCTGTATACATATATATCTAACATTTACTCATGACACTATCACTATTGGGTCAGCTTTTGCAAGGCCAACTACATGTTGCCGGCCAAAATAGCCTTTAGCATTTGCCCGTTGGGCGTGTTCAAAACCTGTTGCGGAAGACCCAAAATGCGATGTTCCAAGTTGCATCCGGCCAAAAACTCAATCACCACATCGGTGAAATGGTTACAGTTGTTGTCGAACAAATCGTATCGCAGCGCATGGTACTTTTGGTCCTCGTGGTTTCGGAGATCGTCGAGAAACTCCTCAAAGATTTCCTGGGGGATATATGTTTCTCCCACGTTCAACTTCTCCCGCGGAGTGCCGTATTTGGTGGTTCCAGGACGGTCGCACACCTTGATGCCTTGGTCGATATAGTATTCTTTCCCACGAACAACCACCGAGGTGTGGTAGATTGCATCTAGTTGGATTCCGAGAAACATGGGCGAGTACGCCGCAGCGAGCCCGTGCGAGAGATCGTAAACATAAACTTGGACGGGTGAAGAATCTTCTGACATTGTGTGGAAAGGGAACAGATAAGATATGTGGAGTTTAAGTATGCGATTAGCCACCGCCACCGCCTCACGAGTGCACAGAGGCGAAAAGTGGCGGATGTGGCTGGTTGAAGAGATGGGGTGTGTGGCTGGTTTGGAAGAAGATAGTGGAGCGAGAGTGGGAAATGAGGAGGCAGAATGTTTCTTGGAAGTAGGGATGGCTTAGGAAATACGGTTTGTGCTCTTTTCTTGATGCCCACACTGTGTTTTGCATCAACATACATACTGCGTTGAATTTGAACCTTTCCCCACGCGTTGGCCTTTTCGTCTATTCATCGGTTCTTTCTTTTTCTTTCGGGCGATGTTACCGATTCTACTTTTTTTGGCTAGGTTCTTTGCTTTCCCTATTACTGCATTCTGATTTTAAGGCGATCTGGTGAAGCGTGGAGTAGTTAATGTCGTGCAGGTCGCGGGTCGAAAATGCTTCAGTTTTTTTTTTTCGGCCATTAAGATCCACAGTGCTTAGGCTCAAGATAATGACCAGCTTTTCGGAAAGAAACTGTTAACTATGTCCTTAATAAAGTCCGAATTGGAGCTTCACAAGTCCCAGCTTTCTGACTTTTTGTCGAAAAAATACGTCGACCAGCCAATGCTTCTCGGCTTCACTGCGGTGGTACAAAGCAAATTTTATAAATGGATTCAAGAATATATCGAACTCTTATACGATTCTGCCGGCGTTCCCCAAAATGGTCAAAAAGAGGTGTCTGAATTCAACCTGGTTAACCTTCTTGAGATCTCGTGGGCCCAATTTCTCCACCCAATCCTCAAGTTCTACCAGCGTCAGCATGCGGAACTTTTGAGTTTTCTGCTTCTACCGGCTAAGGGCTCCAAAAGGGAGTTCAAGGCGGTAGAGATGAGAAAATTGAACGAGTATTTCACCAAGTTTGTCAAGTGTGTTGTATCCTTCTACAGAAAGGTGCTTGAATACGTGATGAACACATTTCCCAACCCAGTGATCACAGAATCGCTTTTCCGTGACTTGGAAATAGAGATGAATCTAAAAGAAACTCCTCCTCCAAGCACAGACTTCATGGCAAGCACTATGCTCGTTCTTTACCAATGTCTCTTGGGACTTGGAAATATTACCAGACATTCGGCACATATACAAGCCACTTATGTGGAGCCAAGCAAATCAAATTCTCACTACCAAAAATTCACGAAAAAATTGCCAGACTCGAATGTCAAGAAGACATATATCAAGCCTCTCCTCTACTATTCCAAGTGCATTCAATTGTTTCCACAAATGTGCGAACCGTACAACCATATTGGTGTCATTTACAATTCGCTAAGCGAAAAGCCAAACGCCGTGGTTTGGTTTTTACGCTCTCAATTCACCCTGGATCAAAACAAAACCATTGGAAAATACAACATGGCAACCATTTTTCGCAAACCGTGGTTGGAAGATAATTATTCCCGTGTGTTGAAGAAGCAATCTGCTGACATCTCCACTCAAGACCTACAGGTTCTATTATTGAGGCTCATGGGGCATATATTTTACCCTGAAGCGTATAAGAAGCCATTGTATTACGAAAAGACTTCGGTTGACTTCATCACCCATACTTTTTTCCACTCCACTCCCAGACCTTTTGTTAGGGACGCCGAAAATATCACAGACGCACTTACCATCATGATGTGCTTCTATTGCATTGCCGAATCAGAAGACTTGGATGACGCCAGAACAAAGTGCGGTTCTCTTTTGCATCGTTTCATTATTAATTACTTAAAGCATGTCTCCAGGTGGTCTCCTGAAACCCGTGATGACTCGGGGATTCTCAAAAACATCAGATTTATCCTTGCATTTTGCAGTGATCTGACTTCGATTCTTAATTTTGGCAAGGAGGATATCATTCTGGCGTTGTACGAAGCAATCAGCGCATTCCTTGATACTGATGAAGAGACGAAAGCAAACATTTTGGTAGCATTCCCCCAGGTCAAAAAGCCTTTCCGTTTCTACTTATTTTCTGAAGATGTGAAATTCAAGCAATTTCTGCCCATTGGGTTCAAGTTCCATGACTTTGACGATGACCATTTGCTTAAACGTGGTGATGTCAACTTGCTTCTCGGGTCGTTTCTTATGAATTTGCAAGATATTCCTAGTTTCCTTGATAATGCGGCAGTTCAAAGAATCAACAAAGATTCAGAGCTTGACGGCGGGAACAGAAAGAAGGCCATCATTGAAGAGTGTATACGCCTCGAGAATGCGTTGCGTCTCCAAGCTATTGTGTTTTCGTCCAATCGTCTCTTTCCCGATCGCTTTGGTGTGAATGGAGAAGCACAGGAGTTTATTCTCGAGAAAGTCGATGTGCCAGCAACTCAATCGCAAAACAGTGGCGGGGGCAAGAAGAAGAAGGAAAAGAGCCAAAAGGCAAGCGGCAAGAAAAAGACCAAAAGCCCCGAGTCATATTCGCCCGCGGTTTCTGTGGACTCGACCCACAAGAAGATCGCGTCTTCTCTTGATGAAATCGAGCTGATGATTATTGGGCATGCGTCTCGGTTTCAAAGCAATCCCGCTACGGACATCAGCACCGACGGCGGTCTTGCCGACATGGTCAATGCCATTGTGAGTGAAGATGACGGAGACACGGAATCGCAAAAGGAATCAGAAGGTACTCCGGTCAAGGACGTCAAGGTATTGACCTCCCCACCAGAGAAACAGCCTATGTCATATACACCGGCGACCCAATCGTACCAAATGCCGTTGCAAATGCCGCCGCAACCCGTGGTTGCACCTCCAATGGACCAATTTCCGCACCAAATGACTTTTCCGTTCGGATACAAGCCCCAGGGATACTACGCGCCTCCAGCGGGATACCCGTACTACTCTCTATTCCAGCCCAATATGGTGCCGCAGATGGCGCCGCAAATGGGTCCTCTGGGTCAATCCGCTCCGCAGGGACCGCAGGTACGTCAATCTGGTCCGCAGAGACCCCAATCTGGTCCGCAAGGACTCCAGTCTGGACCGCAGGGACCCCAATCTGGGCCGCAGGGACCCCAATCTGGACCGCATGTGGTGCAAATGGGCCCGCAGATGCCCCAGCCTTTGTATCCGCCCCACCCATGGCAGTACGGCCAGCAGGGAAACCAGGGTGTTAGTGGACCAGGGCAATACCAGCAGTACCAGCGTTACCCGCAGTACCAAGGCTAACTGAGAGTCAGTAGGTAAGTACACGTCTAGTTGTGTTGTACGGTATTCCAAACCCTTTGCACCGGTATACGACGGCAGAGTAGACGGGAATGTGACAATCAGGCAATTTTGTCCGCAAGTGGTGGGTTTGCATCACCTCACCCCACGTCCCACGTCGTACCGACCCCGTCTGTATGCACACCGCGGCCTCTGCTTAGCCACTCCAGATCGCGCCGTTTTTCACTGTTCGTCTTCGTTTCGTTTTCACATTTCTCCTTCTCCCGATCCCGTTCCAAACTTTCACTATGGGCAGCATCACCCATCGGGTTTCCAAAGAGTCGTACGACTGCGATGCTCCACCCGCCGATTCGGCCATCGAAGTTCTCAACGAGTACTACTGGACCACAGATTCCGAGCCGCATATGGCAAGAAGAAAAGCTATCATGGCCAAATACCCCGAGGTATCCAAGTTGACGGGGTTTGAGCCCAAAACCAAGTGGTATGTGATGTTTGTGGTGGCGCTCCAGTTTTCTGTTGCGTTTTACTTGCGCAACACACACCCATTTTCGTGGAAATTCTTTGCGTTGGCGTACGTCATCGGAGCCACGTCCAACCAGGCGATTTTCCTTGCAATCCACGAGTTGTCGCATAACCTTTTGTTCAAAAAGCCTTTCCACAACAAGTTGTTTGCCATTTTCACCAACTTGCCCATCGGCATTCCTTATTCGGCGTCGTTCCAGCCTTACCACCAGCTCCACCACAAATTCATGGGCGACGAGTTTTTGGACACGGACTTGCCCACCACTTTCGAGAGCATTGTGCTCCTGAACGTCTTGGGCAAGGTGTTCTTTGCCACCTTCCAGATCTTCTTTTACGCGTTGCGCCCCATGTTCATCACCCAGATCAAGTTCACCTCCACTCATCTCATGAACGTGGTGTTCCAGATCGCGGTCGACATTGCCATGGTCAAAGCTTGGGGATGGTACCTGTTTTTGTACTTCATCATGTCGTCGTTCTTGGCCGGCTCGTTGCACCCCTGTGCGGGCCACTTTATTGCCGAGCACTATGTGTTGGACAAGAACAACGTTCCTCGGACGAAAAAGCTGCAAGCAAGCAACAACGTATCGGGTAATCTCGTTCCCGCCGAAACCTACTCCTACTACGGCGCGTTGAACATGTTCACCTGGAATGTGGGCTACCATAACGAGCACCACGACTTCCCTTATGTGGCGTGGACCAAGTTGCCGGAGCTCCGGCGCATTGCGGCTGATTTCTACGACCCGTTGCCTCAGGTGGACTCGTGGTGTGCGGTGATCTGGAACTTCTGCTTCCACGATGTCAACTCGTTGTGGTGTCGTGTCAAAAGATCAGGAGGGGAGCGCCAGGGCCTGAAAATCAGCGGTTTGGATCGCAACCAGGGCGACGAGGAAAAAGCTATGTAACTATGCACGGATGGATTTGAAATTTGTAGGACGATCTAGATTCTTTCATTTGATTATTGTCTACATCAGCCAAGCGCGAGACTAGTGGTTTCGTTATGCCTGGGGCGGGAACGTACTCTATCGTATGATGGCTCTGCTGGCTTCTGGAATCTCTGATCCGTAGGAATTTGGTTATGGTTTTCCATTGGTCTTATTATCTACCTGGAATTACTGTCTGAGCTTTACTGAGCTTTACTGTCCCTTTACTGTCCCATTATTGTCTCAGCAAGTCTATGCATATCTACTGGATTAGTAGATCTAACAGTATCTCTATTATACTCACACGTGTCACAACACGTATTGGCACATCGACTCGTAGCATATCCACTTGATGATCTGATTAGCTTTCTCTCCGGACATTTCCTTGTATTTTTTATCCACGCAGCCTGGGGTATCTAACATATGTTTTATCATCTTCGTCTACACACCCACCTGTGCTTACTTCCATGTTATCATCATCACCTACCCATTCACGTCCTTCTGCCCTGTCAGGTGCTTTTTCTGGCGATAAATTATAGTAATAATAAATGATTAAAAAAAAAGGTTTAACATATAGCGAAGACATAAATTATTTACTAGCAAATCGAATAATGAAATATAAAAAGAGAATAATGAAATATATAAAGAGTAGAAGTTATAGCATCCATATAAGAATAATGATATTTATAATCTCGACTATTTAATTCAAAGATCTTTTCTACACGTCTTCGCTCCCTTCTCTCGTCTGCTCCCATTTATTAGTGTAATTACAAGTTCTTCACCAAGCGGGAAATGTCAGTGATGCCGTCCACATACGCCTCCGCCAACTTCTTCTGCACCACCTCCACAATCTCGTCCGCCGCAACAACCTCGCCGTCGTTGCTGTCGTCGCCCTGGCCCAACACCTTGAGTCTCAACTTTCCCTCGGGGAATTCCTCCTTACCCAAGATCACCGCCAACTTGGCCTTGGCCTTGTCCGCAGCATCAAACTGCTTTCTAGGGTTCGCCTTCACCTTGTACAAGTACTCGGCGTTGATGCCCGCAGCCCACAATTGGCGAGCCACCGACATTCTCTCCTTCAAAAATCCGTTCCAGTCAGCACCGCCGCCGAACGCCATGACGTACACATCAGTGTGGGTGGCCGAAAGGTTGTCCCACTCCTTAGCCGCTCTGGCTTTGAGGATAGAGAAGATTCTCTCCACGCCAAAAGACACACCCACGCAAGGAATGGTCTTGCCGTTGGAGAACATGCCCACCAAGTTGTCGTAACGGCCTCCGGCCGCAATCGAACCCACACCCACGTACTCACTGGCATCCTCGTCCTTGTTGGACTTCTTGGCACGTGCCTTTAGCTCCTCAGCGTTGGAAGGAGGCGCGGAGGCCTCGGTCACGGCCTCGTAAATCAAGCCGGTGTAGTAGTCCAAACCACGGGCAAGAGACAAGTCAAACGACAAGTGGTCGGCCACACCCAACGCCTCCACGTAGTCGGCCAACTCCGCCATGTCGCTGATACCCTTTTGCGCGCTCTCGTTGGCGGCCAACAACTCGGACGACTTCAAAAAGTCCAAGGTGTGGGCAAGCGAGCCCTTAACCTTGACAAACTCCCCAATGCGGTCGGCCACCTCATCCGATTGGCCCTTCTCCTCGGTCATTTCCTTCTTGACCGCGTCCCACGGTAACTTGTCCATCTTGTCGACTGCAGAGGAGATTTTTCTCACGTCCTCATCCTTGACTCCGCACGCCTGGAAAATGCCGTCCAACACCTTCCGGTGGTTCAACTTGATCTTGAAGTCGTGGATGCCCAACGACGTCAAGCCTTCCACCAAAATGGCCAACACTTCCGCGTCCGGGACCATGGCGTCGTAGGTTCCGGCAATGTCAAAGTCGCACTGGTAGAACTCTCTCATTCTGCCCTTAGTCATGGCCGGCTGGTCTCTGCGGTAAACCTTGGCAATGTGGAATCTCTTGATGGCGCTGATGCTGTTGGCAGCAACGAAACGCGCAAACGGCACCGTCAAGTCGTATCTCAACGACGTCAACTCGCCTCCTTGGTCCTGCAAGTTGTAGATCAACTTGGAGTCTTCACCGTACTTTCCCGTCAAGATTTCTCTGAGCTCGAACACGGGCGTGTCGAGCGCCTGGCCTCCGTGCTTCTTGAACAAGTCTCCGAGCGTGGAGAAAATCGCCTCGCGCAACACCATGTCCTTGTCGGCCCAATCTTTGGTGCCCTTTGGCGTTTTCAAGAGAAAGTCCTGTTTCTTGGCCTTTTTCGACTGCTTGGGGCCGGATTTTTGGGGTGCTGGAGCGTTTTTGGTGGCGCTGGCCGTAGTGGCGGCAGCTGCTGCAGCTGGGGCATTTGTTTCGGTCGACATCCTTTGTAGTAGTTTGGGAAGAGAGCGCCTGAACATGGCACTGGACAATTTTTTCGTGCTAGGCCTTATGATACGGGATGTACGGGTGCGATGGTGGTGGGACAGGACCAAGGAAGGTAGAGAATAGGGGGAGACGTCGGGAGGGGAAAAGGGAGAGGACTTTTTGGGTCTGCGACGGAAATGCCGACGCCGGTGTGGTGTGGTGTTTTTGCTGGGTTAATGTATGGGTCGAAGGTTCGTGGGTGCAAAAGTGCGGCAGAATGCAGAATGTGCCGCAGAAATGTGCGGGTGCGTCATACTTGACGGGAAGTTGGCGGAGAAATAAAGGATGAGAGGTGTGGTCGTTTGTAAGGGAAACGGTGGATGGGAAACGATGGATGGAGATGGAAGATTTGTTCGTTTTATTTGCATTTCTCATGTGTACGAGAAGTGCATCGTAGCCTTTAGGACGAGTAATGAAGAGTGGTTAGAGTACTGTTTTTCAGTTTGCTGGAGACTGAGGCTTGTGGCATCGTCTGTCTATATAGCAGTTAGAAGATCAACATGGGTCAACCTTCCACGTCACTGCCGAGTTACTCGGGAACTTCAACTCTTCTCTGAATTCTCAATTCTACTCTCCACTCTACTCTTAACTCTCCACTCAACTCGACTCTCAACTCAACTCTACTCTCAACTCAACTCTCAATTTTACTCTACTCTCAACTCAACTCTCAATTCTACTCTCCACTCTACTCTTAACTCTCCACTCAACTCCACTCTCCACTCAACTCCACTCTCAACTCAACTCTACTCTCAACTCAACTCTACTCTCAACTCAACTCTCAATTCTACTCTACTCTTAACTCAACTCTCAATTCTACTCTCGACTCAACTCTCCACTTAACTTTCTACTCTTCTTTCAACTCTCCACCCTCCACAACTCTCCACTCCCTCCACGCAACTCCCATTCCCACTCAAGCCCTACTCTCACTCATCCAGTCGTCCACTTACTATATCGTATTCCGTAGCCCAGCTAGTCCTCGTTCACGCCGTTGGGCCGCGAGTAGTTCAATCTCATCACCCCATCCGACAAAATCCGCTTGCCCCAGCTGCCCGCCGCCGGGTCTCCGGTTTCGTCTCTGCACTGCTTCAAGAACGGAAGCAACGACGTGCCGCCGGTTCCCTTTTCCTCCGCGCCCGCGCGCTTGTTTTTGGCAAGCCCCGAGCGCAACGTCAGCAGCGAACCCATCTTGGGCGCCTTCTTCGCCTGCAACACCACGTACCGCGTGACAATCTGGATGTGCTTGTCGCGGAACAGCTTCAACATCGCCAAGCACGCGTCGTACGCAAGCGTGAGGTCTGCGTCGCCCGTCTGCATCACGTAGTCACGGATACACGTCTCGCGGTCCACCATCGCCAAGAACTGCCGGTGTTTTCCGGGCATGTAGTTGCGCATTTCCATGAGGTAGGCGTTTTCTGGCTTGGGCGACGGCCCGCTCTTCTGGTGCGGCGCCGGTCTTTCGCCCGTGGCGTAGTGGTGCACGCTGAGAAGCGAGTCCATGAACTGGAGCAACGACGACTGGGCGTTGGAGCCGCCGGCGTAGGCCCGCGGCGTGGTCTCGTTGCCATACACGACGCCGTTCTTGTCCAAGCCGGCGTCGGCCATGTTCTTCCACCCGGCCAAATACGGCCGGAGACGGAAGTAGAACACGTGCGGGTCGCACATCTCCTCCATGCGCATCAACACCGACCCCAAGTGGTCAATGGCCTGCGCCAACGCCTGCAAACAGCCAATCAACGCCTTGGTGCGGCCGTGCTTGGCGTGGTCCAACGCCTCCATGCCCGAACTCACGGCACGCGCCCCGCGGATCTCAAAGAAAACGCTGACAATGAAAAACCACAGCTCGTCGATCGACCCGGTGAAGGTGTTGATGGTGGTGAGGTTGTCGAAGTCCACTTCGCACGTGTTTTCTGTCGACGGGATGATCTCCTTGAAGTTCCAGAGACACAAGCCCGCGTACGTTGCGAGCGGCGGAAGACCGAGAATCTCGCTCACTTCCACCAACGGCCGCGCCACACACTCGGGAAGCCGGCTCACGGGCTCGCTGGTTCCCCATACATAAGCATGGGCGAGAAATCCTAGCACCTGGTACGCTCTTCTGTGTTCCTCGGGGCTGTGCAAGAATTCCGTGGAAAGGACCGGCATTTTGTCCACAAGCACCCGGATCCGGCGCGATAAGAGCAACGCCGGGAGGTTTTGCACCAATGTTTCCCATGGTTGGTAGTAGTCATTGGGAAGACGCTGGAGCGGGAGTTTGGGGGGAAGAAACCCCGAGTGGCGGTCCACGTCGAAAGACAGAATATCCAACATGGTAATAGTGTACAGACGTGCTAATCTGGCCACAGCGGTCGGGTTGGTGAAGAGACAAGAGAGTAGCGGTTGAGAAAAAAATCTATCGCACCATATGAGAACCTGGATATCAGGTGATTGCGCCCACATCTACGCCGCTCGGGCCTTCATATGGTCTACGGAGAAAAGAAATAGACACAACAAAATAGAGGGGTACAGCGACGTAAACACAAGCGGCGGCGCGTGGCTGGAGTTAAACACCATGGAGATAACATCTCTCGGTGCTGGTTGTCGGTGTTAGCAAAACTCCCCGCACGGAGCAGAAAACCGTTGTGCGCGCACAAGACTGCGGCTAGCCTCTGCCTGAATATATAGCTCGTAAATCAAAGGGGAGTGCCAAGCACCAAGAGATGTGTGGGGGGCGTTCCAGCGCAAGTATGGAAAGCACCAATTGTGCTCGCTCTCGCCTATAAATAAATTTTTATTCAGTTTGGAAACGACATTTTCGTTTTGGTTGGACGGTTTTCCACAGTAGTCTTGGTGCATTTCCTATCACCACCGCACCATGCACGTAATTCGCCTGAACGGGTACTTCATTAGCCATAGCCTGATGCGCCAGCCGGTTCAAACAAGTCGGTCAGCGTTCCGGAAATGCCGGAGGATGATCAGGTGGCTGTTTTTCGAATTGAATGATTTTGGATCGAATGCTGCTGCCTGATGGGGCAGTTTGGGTCTTCGATGGAGCTTCCTTCTGTAACCTCTCCAATTGAGTGGCTTCAATTTGGGTTTTTTCCTCTCCTAACTTATCCGTTTGAGCCTCCTGGTGTAATCTTTCCACTAGAGTTTTCCCCTGTTGTGGGTTCTCTAGCTGTGTCTGCTCTGCTTGAGCCTTCTCCGTCTGGTATTTCTCCGAATTGACATTTCCAGAATGTGCAGTTGTTAGCGACACTGAGCTTCCAAGGTGAGAGGTGTTATCCGAATGGGATTTTTCTGAAGCCTGGTTACCACTTTGGGCCTTGGTCTGCTTGTGGTCTGCCCATGGATTCCTGAGGTCAGAAATTGACACGATTGATTTCTTGGAGCTAGCAGAAGAGACGTTACCCGCGGGTTTTTCGGACGCTGGAGTTGCCGCTGTGGCCAGTTGAAACGACTTTTTCGTGATTTTGCTGCGTGGCGGAAGTGGAGCCGATGCTGCGGGCTTGACAAGTGCAAAAATCCTCGGGAATTTATCCTTTCCTGAGCCTGTAGAGCTTTTGGCGGAATTTCTGGCAGTGGGTTCGGCTTTTTTCCCACTGGACGGAGTTTTCTGCACTGGCGGCTTCTTCTCCGGTTGCATGTTCTGGGTATTGATCAACGGAAGACCGCCCAAGACCTGGTGGAGCCAGTCCCCACTCAAACTGGCGGAAATGATGCGTTCGCATGTTTCGGAAGATCTCTGGGGAAGGTGGCAGAATCTGTTTTTCGTTGCCTCCTGGCGCTCCAGAAGGTACTTTTTGGCCTTATCCACTTGCTGGGCGGAAAACCGGCCCTGGGCCGCGTGCACTTTTCTGAGGCAGTAGAACGGGCGGAAGCTGTGGAGAACGAAAAAGAAGAGCAACGCAAAGCCGTCACGAACCGCTTCGGTGGAGATTATGGCCAAGAGCTGGAACACGTAAATGCAGTAGAGCGTGGGGGCCAATATATTTCCCGAGAAACGGCGCATTGCTGCGCCGATGGAGTTGAGAGAGAGATCAAGACGGCGCATTGGGGAAGAGACAGGGATGAGGCGGTAAAGGGTACGGGAAAGGGTGTTCAGTGCGGGAAAGAGTACGGGAAAGGGTGGTACGGGTAGTAGAGATCAGCCAGCAAAAACTGATAAGAGTACTAGAGTGGGCACTGAAGCAAGAAAAGTAAGTAACCGAGATAAGCGCCGGTGGGTAGTTATCCAACAAGGCGGGTCGGGCACAACAACCAAGGGAAGTTACAAATAGTGCACAGAGCAGCAGTAATAGATACCAACAAAAATTTACCCGAAGAAATCCAAAGTGAAGCGTAGGAGTTCCAGGAGTATTAACCAGTAGAGGCCGTTTGTGGAGGTTCGCAGTGGGTGCAAAAGGTGCAAACGGCACCGGAGGGGAGTGCGCACCCGTGCCTCCCGCGCCTCTCCGCGCCTCTCCAGTGCCCCATGAATACTCTCCCCTGTTCCACCACCCAAAACTCCCCTCCACCGGAACCCGTGCGCAACCGTCAATGTCGTTCAAAGGAATAAAAAAATCGATTGTGCGGGCGCCGCAAAACTTCCGCCAGAAGTTGAACATGGGCGAAATCACCCAGGACGCCGTGTACCAGGATGCCGAGAGACGGTTCAAGGAATTGGAGGTGGAAACGAAAAAGCTCAGCGAAGAGTCCAAGCGGTACTTTGCCGCGGTCAATGGCATGCTCGACCACCAGATCGACTTCTCCAAGGCCATCGAGGAGATCTACAAGCCCATCAGCGGGCGGTTGTCCGACCCCAACTCCACGGTTCCCGAAGATAACCCGGACGGTATCCAGGCGGCCGAGCAGTACCGCGAGGTGGTGAAGGAGTTGAAGGAGACGTTGAAGCCGGATTTGGAGTTGATCGAAACGCGTGTGGTCAAGCCGGCGCAGGAGTTGTTGCAGGTGATCAACATGATCCGCAAAATGGCCACCAAGAGAGACCACAAGCAGGTGGACTTGGACCGGCACAAGCGCAACTACAAGAAGTACGAGGAAAAGAAGGAGCGCACCGCCAAGGACGAGGAGAAGATGTACAGTGCGGAGGCAGACGTGGCGGTGGCGCAGCAGGAGTATGACTACTACAACGACATGTTGAAGAACGAGCTCCCCATCTTGTTCAAGATGCAGCTGGACTTCATCAAGCCGTTGTTTGTGTCCTTCTACTACATGCAGTTGAACATCTTCTACACCTTGTACAACCGCATGGAGGAGTTGAAGATCCCGTACTTTGACTTGTCGCTGGATATTGTGGAGGCGTACCACGCGAAAAAGGGCAACATCGAGGAGCAGACCGACAGCATCGGCATCACCAACTTCAAGGTGGGCCACGCCAAGAGCAAGTTGGAGGCCACCAGAAGAAGACACGCGTTGGCCAACGGCTCTGCTTCTCCAGACGGATCTCTACCTGCCTACAACCAGAACCAGTATGGCGAGTACGCGCAGTACTACGGCCAGTACGGCGAGAAGCAGCAACTGCCCCAGACGCCCCAGTACGGCCAGTCTCCGGCCCAGTACGGCCAGCCTCCGGCCCAGTACGGCCAGCCTCAGGCCCAATACGGCCAGCCTCAGGCCCAATACGGCCAGCCTCAGGCCCAATACGGCCAGCCCCAGACTCTGCAATATGGCCAGCCCCAGACCCCGCAGTACGGCCAGTCGCCGCAAGTGGGCCAGACTCCCGCCGCCTCGGTGGCGTCGCCCACATACAGCAGCTACCAGACTCCGGCGGCGGCCTCTCCCGTGGTGCCTCCTCCTGCAGCTTTCCCTGCAGCGCCACCGGCTCGTACCTGTACTGCGTTGTACGACTACACTGCTCTGGCCCAGGGAGACTTGTCGTTTCCGGCGGGTGCGGTGATTGAGGTGGTGGAGAGCGGCGATGTCAATGCATGGTGGACAGGAAAGTACAATGGCCAGACGGGCTCTTTCCCAGGTAACTATGTGCAGTTGAACTAAGGCTGTTCCTTGTAAGCCGGCGAGGCTTACCTCTGTCTTTTAGCAGGCAGTGTAGATACGTTGTCATTGAATAGAAAACTGTCATCAGAATGGGGTAGGTTGAGGCGCTGGACGGGGAATCTATGAGCTTGGAAACTATGGACTTCTGTCGGAATCGGAAACCTCTTATCGTAGGATCTATTTCTTTTGTCGTGAGAACTGTAAGTCTCTACGGTGCTTGTAAGTCTCTGTGGTTCCTGTAAGTCTCTTGTCGTGCTTGTAAGTCTCTGTGGTGCTTGTAAGTCTCTGTGGTTCCTGTAAGTCTCTTGTCGTGGTACATATGATTCTCTTGCCATAAATTTCTCCTAATCATAATCTCAATCTCCTGATCGTTATCTCAATCGTCCCCTGATTTTAATCCTCTCCTGGTCTCAATCATCCCCTCCTAGACCTCCCCGTTCCTCTACACCACTAACATGAGCACATTATTATAAACTGAAAAATACAAATCATCCGTACTTGTCAAACCACGCTGTCACCAACTCCCCCACAGTATCGGGATCTTCCCGATGTGCGAAGTGCCCGACACCTTCAAGCAACTGTACTTTCACTTTGGCCACAGGAGCCAAAATCCGAGACTCCAACTCAAATAAAGCCGGCACCATACATCCGTCACGATCTCCGCCCAAAATAAGAGTAGGTACCCGGTCAAAGTCCACCTCCCACTGCAAATCACGAAGATTCCGCAACGAAAGTGCACTGCGATAGTAAGCCGTTACATGGTCCAAAACTCCCTCCAGAGCCAAAGTGGTGCGTACCGACTCAATATCAGAGGAAAAATCCCATCCCGGTGCCCAGTATGCCCAGAGCTCGTCCAAATATCCTGGGCGAAGCAAATCTCCAAATTTGTAGCGGTAAAAAAGAGCCGATTGCATGCGGAGCATATAGCTGGAACACCATATTTGCTGTGGTGCATACCACAAGAACTGCCACCATCGAATATTGGTGAGATACGGAATGGCCAATGTCACCATCAGTGTTATGAGTTCGGGATATTCTGACGCTGCTTTGAATGCGGCAACAGCTCCCCAGTCATGTCCCACCAAGTGTACGGGCACTCTTTGGTCTGGAACAAGCTCCAAGATCCACAGACGCACATCTTCGGCAAGGGAGGCGATAGAGTAGTCGGATTTTCCTTTTTGAGACGACTTCTCGTATCCCCGAAGTGCTGGAGCAACAATCAAAACATCGGAGCCGAAGTGCTCTTCGATAGCGGGGATCATACTGACAAAGGAGTCTTTGTTATCTGGGAAGCCGTGCATAAAGATGATAAGGCGGGTAAACGTTCCTGGTTTGGGCGATTGGCGATTAACCCAAGCAGAAAACGTGCGTTCGCCATTGTGAAGTTCTGTGCTATACATTGCAAGGCTCAGATTCAGTTGGTAAAGGTTGTGTGATTTGATCAATTTGTAGATCTGGTAGGTAGTTTGAGTCTAGATATTCTGGTTGGAGAGGAGTCTGGTCCGGAGTGGTATTGAATGATGTCCCAATCTCAAGTGAACGCCTTCTGCTTATTTTCGGCGGCAATAGCAAAGTTTCAGGGGAAAATCAACTCTATCCAGTGGCAAACTAAGGTTGTTCGGGTGGTTTTGGCCAGTTTAGAATATTAGTTAATCGTGCGTAGTGATTTTTGAGAATGTGGGCAATTTTCACAATTTGGGGCGACTTGCAGAGTCTTATAAATCTAATCGTGTAAATAGCCGGTGGTACTTTGGGTTCCAGATTGTAAGTGTTCGATGAAGGCATGTGAATCGATGCGCATATGTGTGGGGTACTGCAAGCGCCATAGAAAAATCTCGGTCAAAACGAAAACTGACTGGGGAAAATTGCAAGTTTGGGCGAATGTTTAAAAACTCGGTTAAGTTCAACCGAGAGATCGAAACTAATTGGCGATGGGAAATTTCACAAGCTAAAGGGTTGAAGCACACGGTATGACGTAAGAGAATCCTATAAGAGAAATGGTGCGGCTAGACAATTAGAATGGGGCTAGAGTACACCATGGGTTATTAGTAGTGACAACGGATAATATGGATGGAATGGATACTGGAGATATACTTGATAGTGGATGTTAGAAATTTTAGTGCCTAGTTAGTAGACAATACAATGTAAACTATAGGCAATGGATAATTGCCGTAGAGATACTGGTACGATAGTACTAGATACAGTGTGCGATTGACGTAAAGCTTTAGAGAATAACATGCGAGCCGAATCTGTGAATCTTAGTTTCGAGATACCACGGATACGAATTTTCACAGACAGATACTATCTAGTGACACTTCCAACTGGGCACAATGGTATAAGATCTGTAAGCAGTGTAGACAGTAGACAGTGTAGACAGTAGACAGTGTAGACAGTGTAGACAGTAGACAGTAGACAGTAGACAGTAGACAGTAGACAGTAGACAGTAGACAGTAGACAGTATATAGAGTATAGAGAGTATAGAAAATAGAGAGTATAGACGTTTAGAAAGTAGACAGTGTAGACTGTAGTCATTATAGACAGTAGACAGTAGATGCTATAGATAGGAAACGGTATAGACGGTGGATAGTATAGACACCAGACGGTATAGTCAGTGGCTTCTAACTGGGCACGAGAGTAGGATCTATAAGCAGTATAGACAGTATAGACGTGTAGACAGTAGATAGTAGACAGTAGATGGTATAGACAGTAGACGGTATAGACACAGTAGACGATATAGACAGTCACTTCTATGGACACCATCGTACTCGATCCCATAAGCAGTATAGACAGTATGGACAGTAGATAGTAGTCAGCATGACCGAGTTACATCGTATTCTCAATGACTCAATCTGTAGATTCCCTAGGTGTTGTTCGATCGATAGGTCCAAACATGATTCCTCAGGTTCTAGATTCCAGGTACCTCTACAAAACTAAATACGGCCGACAACTCAGCGGCCCTTAGTAATCGGGTACATCAGCTCACGATCTTCGCGTTTACTACAATCTTGCCGTATCAGCCGTCTCATCGCATCTGCAGATATACTAGTCCACCACTACTGTGCATCCTCACTGTACTCAATGAATCTGACGATCGTTCACAATCTTCCACACTATCTATTACTTTCTCTCTTTCTTCTTTTTTTCTATCTTTTACTCCTACCCTCTCCCTCTCCCCCTCTCTCTCCCTTTCTCTGCCTCCCTCTCCCTCTCCCTCTCCCTCTCTTACCAATACAATGTGACCAGCCGTTCAGTGCCGATTTTGCCGAATAGTAATTGGGAAACGGAAAAGACAGTGGTCAAACTTGCCCCAGCGCCGGCGCCCAAATGCTCTACTCCGCGCCTGCTTTGTATACTGCTCCTACTGCTTCCTACACTTTCCGTAAACCTCTCCAGAACCGCAGTTCTTGCCGTTTTTCGTGCGGTTCCTGCCTTCTGGAGTGAACTACTGGTGCGGGTTTCCTGTGTCGGTGATGCGCCATTTTCGGCCACTTCGGCTCGGCACTGAAATGCCGGTCCGACCCAATCCGAGTCGTCTTGGGAAAAACTGAAGAAACTCACCTGGCGCTCCACCACGCTCCGGGGCGCTCCAGCGGCTGAAGCAGTTTCTAGGCCCAAAACCGGTAGATTGCGTCATTGCTCGGCTTCTCCGGACTGTGGGCACACGTCACGTGCGCCGGACTTCATTGGCTCGGGTTCCCTCGGAAGTGGAGAGAAATGTTATCTCGCGGTGATATCTGCCGGCATAAGCACCCACGTCGCCGAGTTGTAGACCCAAACATGCGTCGGAACACCACAATGGTGGCATCTGCGGCGGATATTCCCGTGAAACCCCTTCTGTGGCTGGGGAAACGGCGGAAATCGGAAAATCTTTCCCGGTGATGGGTGTTCCCTCCAGATGCTTCCGCCATATATACAGTAGGGTTAGTCGTGCAAGCGATCGGTGACAGGGTAATACAAGGCCGGGTGCATGTTCCGGAGTGCACACAAGCGCATGTTGTCCCGGTTTGTTTCCAGCTCACCCGGATTAGGTAGTTTGAGGACATTATTCCCCAGCGGACATGGGCAAAAAAAAAATAGCGCACCACGATAAATACTACAGTGGGTCCGCGACACGGCACACTTTTCTGCTTTTTTTTCTTTAACTCCACTCAACCTTTTTTAAAATGCTTCCAGCTGGTGTTATTCTTGTCTTCGTTTTGGTTGGTTTGGCCTTCATTGCCGTCGCTTCTATTCAAATCAGCAAGAAATTGAAGGCCAAGAAGTCTAACCAAAGATTCTAAGCGAACCTTGGTACTAAGGGGCATACGCTTCCTTCTGGCTAATCTAATGTTGCCATGGTAGGCGTGTGAACTCCGCGGTTACTCGTAACTCGTGGGTTTGCTCATGTCCTTCTGAAAACATTATCTATTACTACTTTTTTTTTTGTTTGTTTATTTTTATACTTTTGACGGGAATCTTTTTTATAATTAATAATACGGGAATCAGATATCTGGCGTAGACCGTAAGAGAGGAACGGGTTCATGAAACTCGTCCCAAGATAGGGTTAGAGATTTGAACTTAAAACCGGGCTCTTTCACTCAATTATGGGCCAATAAAATTCTTCGTATACTCTGGGCCAGGGATTCTGTGCCTGCACTCGGGGTCTTATCCGTTTGCCGAAAAAGTCGCACTGGAGGACCAATCGATTTCTGGGCCAAGAAAGATTTCTGGGCCAAGAATGGTTTCGCTCTGACTTGAAAAGCAGAATGTTCTTTAGTAAGCGTGACAATCCTACGTAGTTAAAGTTTGATAATTTTGCTTCGTTGCGAGGTGAGAATTCTTCCGCACCAGATCGGTATGTACACTGCGTTAAACTACCCTGGTGCACTGATTAGCGAAGATGAGTTCTTTTATTGATGGACATGCTAATTCTTCAATGCTGGAGATGGGTATCATTTGACCATGAGTGGGTAATCGACAAACTGCTTTAATGATAATGTACTTAACATGTTATTCTACCGATTGACTATTTTACTTTATTCTACTACGATTGCACTATTCTACGACGAGTAGACTATTCTACGACGATTAGACTATTCTACGACGATAAGACTATTCTACGACGATTGCACTACAATTACACCATTCTCCTAAAGCTAAATTATCTACTACTCTACCTATCTACACACTACTAGTCTATAGTCTTGTATCACTCTACCCTGCTCCTATTCTACCATTTCCAGAACATCTCTCTGTACTCATTCTTCGATTCCCACATTTCTCTATAAGATCTCTCGACACTCACTCAATCTCTATTACTGAATACGATGCACCCATCGGTGTGGTACTCGTCGTTTCCTTCTTCATTACCCGCCTCTAATTCTCATTTCTCACTTGGTCTTCTCAATCTCCCTCTCTATCTCCTTAATCTCTCCAGATCTATATCTCTCCATCTCCCTTCTATCGTTTAGAGAGTCGCTGGGAGAGACATGGCAATGGTAAATGTGCAACTTCCCACAGCTCCCAACAAGATCCACGGCACAGCACCCATGGACTTTTTGTCAAAATAAGAAATGAGCGTTCCCCATAAAAGCGGCCCAATGAACCGTGCCAACGCAGTGGCAGACATCCCCGACGAGTTCACAAAGGTCCGATACCGGGCAGGCGCCGCATTATACATCAAAATCGACACCTGAGGAAACGCCAACGACGTACCAAACACAGAAGCGCCTACACACGCATAAAGACACACTTTGGTGAGCCAGCTGGGCAACAGAGGGTTGTAGGCCGTGGAGGTGAACACAATGAACGGAAACACAATGTACGTCAAAGGGAACACGGACGTGGCCAAGCGGAATCCCCTGACGGTGCCAAGACGCTTATCGATGATGGGAAAGAGCACCAACACGAAAACACAGCCAAACACACCAGTGGTGGACAAAATGCGGCCGATGCTTTCTGTTTCCCACCCAAGGCCACCCTTAATCACCCATGGGAACTGCAAATGGTCTGGCTGGGTAGGACTGGCAAGGAACACCGGCATGAACTCGGTGAAAATGAGCGAGTGGAACGCAATGAAAAAGTACGCCGCGATGGTGGCCACCACCTGGGGTGTGAAGATGGCCCTGTTTCCAAATGCACGGAACAAGCTGCGGGTTTCCTCGGCAACAGAATCTACCGTTTGGTGCAGCATCACCACCAGGAGATCTGGCTGGAGCGAGTATGCAGATGAGTACCTGCGGATGGTCTGTAATGCCGAAGCATCTGCCGACGCATCAACCAAAGCCTCAGGAGCAGTAGCGTCGTAGCTGCTGATGGAGAAGTCGTCGTCGGAAACTGTTGTTTCTGTTTCGGCGAGCAACGGCATTCTCTCTCTGTCCGCGTCGCCCACCCTCTCTTCTTGTGACGCTATTTCTCTTTCTCTTTCTTCTCTAACTCCACTCGCTCCCTCTTCGCTCGCTCCCTCTCTTCTCTTGCAAGATCCCTCCCACGGTCTGGGAGGAATGTGGTAGCCTAGACGGCGGCGGATCCAGTCGCCCACAACTAGGCCCGGATCGTACCTGAGGCGCTGCTTACTGTGGGTCTCCTCGAGAAAAACAACGCCGATAAGGGCCAGCGTGAGTAAAAACCCAGCCACCACCACATTGGACATAGCATACGGGTTGCGGTCGACAAACTGCCAGTAACGGCTTGAACCGACCACCAGGATCGTCTCAGGGTCGGTTTCTGGGTCTGGAGCCATGCGGGGCCGAGTCAAGTACCGAGAACCACCAATGAGCGGGCCCACAAAGCACCCGACGTTCCAGAGAAACGGAAGGAGCGAAAACGCCACCAGCTGGTGTCTCTTTTCGGTGGTGATTTCTCCCACCATGGTCTGCAACACCGCCATATTGCCGTTCAACGCGCCGGCCGCCGTGCGGGCGAAAAGTGCCATGTAAAAGTTGCGGGAGAATCCAAACAAGAGAATGGTGGACGCGGTTCCTAGAAGCCCACATATGAGCACCGGCTTGCGGCCAATACGGTCGGAAAGTCGGCCCCAGTGGATGCAGCAGAAGAACTGGGAGATGGCGAACAGTGCAGCCAAGTAGCCGGTGTAACGGGAAATCTGGGTCGGGTCTTTGGTGACATGAAAGTCTCTTACCATAAAGTAAACGTAGGGGAAGAGCGACGTGAATGCAAGCGGCTCGGAGAACCGGATCATCAACACCACGCCGATCTGCCACACTGGGAAACCTCTCATTTCTTGTCTGAAAGATGGCATGGTGGGCGAAAGACGGATTCGGTGTAGTGGGTAGGAGAAGCTGACTTGGCGTTGGTTCCGGAAGATAGTTCCAGAACGGGGAAGGATGGGTCTAGTGGGGCAGTAGAAGTAGAAATGCTCCAGAGCTCTGTAGAAATTGACTCAGTGAATGTATAGCTGACTGGATCAATGCCTCTAAGATGTAGTGGCGGGTGCAGAAAGAGTGACTGGGCGAAAAACTGCCGGGTGACACTGAAAAGATGATGGTGTGACTGTAAAGAAACTCACAGTGTGTAGCCGCGACTCGAGGCGACAATGGAAGGATATCTCTAGACTGGGGACCGCGACTCCAGGCGACAATGGATATCTCTCAGTAATTGACCTCTTGGTGATCACAACCTGTAATGACTAAACCAACAAGGACGAAATACGGAAAAACAAAGACAATATCAAAATGACAGCTATCTCGACGACAAAAAATGACAAGCAGCTGCAAACCCAGACCGGCACAACTGGACTATTAGTGGCAAAACAATTGAGCCGTACGGTTGAGTCATTGGGTGCATAACCATAGGTACCCCAACTGGAGAGCGGGAGGGACTGGTGTTTTACTGTGGAGGCGAGTGGGAGCCATAGCGGTATATACAGGCCTTGGCGTGGTGGGCACCCGGGCCGTGCCCATAGCAGCGACCCAGGGAGGTGGCCGGGCAGATTGTGACGGAAGCAGAAGTAGTGGTGGGGAGTGACAGCGAAACCCGGCAAATGCACCGCCGCGCGCGACATTTTTGCACCCGCCCCTCGTGCCACCTCGTGCTCGTGGCGCTAATCGTCGTAATCGCGGCGCTAATCGTCGTAATCGCGGAGAGTGAAGGAGTGCACAAAGCCCACCAACGACAAGAGCGACATGAGCCACCACGCAAGCCAGCCTATGCCGTGGTTATCACCCAAGGTCATCATGTAGCCGAAGATAATTGGCCCCACACACCGCGACAACGCCAACATGCTCATGGTGAGGGAGTTCACGTACGCACGGTGTTGTTTTGCCGCGGCGCGGTGGTTGAGAATCATCACCTGCGGCATTCCGGTGGAGGAGGCGAGCGTTTTCATGGTGGTGCATCCGTAGAGCACCACCGGGGTGACCCAAGGGGGAAACCAGGGGTTGTACTTGTGGAGGGTGAAGATGGCCATGGGCACGCACGCATACACGGCCGGGAAGAACGAGAGCGAGAGGCGGAAGCCGTTGACGGTGCCGAAGGTGCGGTCGATCCACGGGAAGATCACCAACACAATCAAAATGCCCATGATTCCGGTGGAGGAGATGAGCGTGCCGATGTAGTTGGATTCGAGGCCAAAGCCGCCGTGGATCTGGAACGGGAAGTGGAGCGCGTCGCGCTGGAACCGCGCCGCGAGGAGAACCGGCAAGAACTCGTTGTACGCGATGCTGTGGAGCGAGATCACGCAGTTGGACATGATCACCGACACCACGCGGGGCGTGAGTGCGGCGGGCGCGGGCGCGATGCGCTCGGAGCTCTGCGAGTAGCGCCGGACGATGGCGCTGGCAAGCGGCTTGCTGACGTACGGCGAGAATGTCTCCTCGTCGCTGCCCAGGTCGATGTTGTCGAGGAGCGGCGTGGTTTCCGCCGGGTGGGGCGCCGTTTCCGGGTCGGGCGCCGTTTCCGGGTCGGGCGTCGTTTCCGGGTCGGGCGCGGCCGTCTGCCACGGGCGGCGCGGCAGCAGGATGCCGAGGCGGCGCAAGAACGCGTCGCCCATCTCCACGCCGTAGTCGCGCCGCAGCCGGAAGTCGTCGTTGGTCTCCTCGAGAAAGAAGAACCCCACCGCCAAGCTGAACCAGAGAAACATCAGCACCACCACGTTGGACATGCCGTACGGGTGGCGCGCCACAAACGCGTCGTAGCCGCCGAGCACCGTCTGCGCCGCCGCATCGTCTTCGTACGGGCTGTGCGGGTCCGGGCGGGTGAACCAGCCGGAGCCGCCCACCAACGGCCCGATGATGGCCCCCACGTTGAAGAGCAACGGCAACATGCTGAACCCAAACGCCTGGTGGCGGCGCTCCACGCAGATCTCGCCAATGACCGTACGCAACACCGCAATGTTGCCGTTGAGCGCGCCCGCGAGCGACCGGGCGAATAGCGCCATGTAGTAGTTGGTGCTGAAGCCAAAGGTGATCAACGACACCGAGGTGCCGAAAAGGCCGCAAAGAAGCACGGGTTTGCGGCCGATGCGGTTCAGCGCTTTGCCCCACTGCAACGCAAACACAAACTGGAAGAACGCAAACGACGACGCCAAGTACCCGGAGTACTTGGAGATTTCCTGCTCTGTGGGGGCAATGTGGAAGTCGCGGATCATGAAGTACATGTAGGGGAAAAGCGACGTGAACGCGAGCGGCTCGGAGAACCGGAGAAGCGCGACCACCGCCAACTGGCGCACCGGTAGTCCGTCCAACATGTTTGGGAGGAGAGAGAAGTAGTTGGTGCCAAAGGCCACGCCGTTGTCGGTGCAGGAGGAGTGCCGCGGATTGCGTCTGGGTCACGATAACGAGATGCGAAGATGGGAGACAAGAGTTTGGGGAAGTGGTGGGGTGGGGGAGTTTGGGGGTTGGATGGGATTCATTGGTGGACGGGATTCATTGGTGGACAGGATTGCATTGGAGGATGGGATTGCATTGGAGGATGGGATTGCTAGTGGCATTTGTGGCTAGTGGGGAGGTTTGGGTGTGCTGGGTGTGGCTCGCATGGGTATGTGGCACGTTACTAATCGGTACACAGTTGGCGAAAATTGCCGGAATGGGTCTTAGATGGAGCAACGGTTTGGTGAATCTGCGAGCCAGCAATTGAACGATTGTGGGATGGCGATTCTGAGATGGGCGATTCGGAGATTTGGTGATTGTGAGATTTGGTGATTCGGAGATTTGGTGATTCGGAGATTTGGTGATTCGGAGATGGGCGTTTCTGAGATGGGCGTTTCGGAGATGATCGTTTCGGAGATGATCGTTTCGGAGATTTGGTGAAGAGACAGAGATGCTGGTCCGAGATGCTCATTATGTGATAAGACAGGACTGGACTCGGCAGCGTGATGCCACCTCGTAACCCAATGCCGTTCCGCGTTCCCGAAAACAGCGCCTGAGAATATACTACAATGGCTGAATATACTACAACAATGGCGATACTAAACCACAATCCGGTGATGGTGCGCCTGCAGGTAGCTGGGGTGCCATCCGCCTGGTGCTGGGCACAAGGTTGTCTCTCTTATAAAAACCTGTTTTGAGGAGTCCAGTTCAGTTCAGCCACTAGTGTTACTGTAGTGACTGCAGCCACTCAACGGCGCCCGTGTCTGCAGTATGCAGAAGTGACAGGGGAAGTGACAAACGCGAAAACAGTCACATCAGTACCTCCAGACACTCCTAGGTACTGGTTTCCCTCTTGCGGCTCCTCTCTCCTTCTTCTTCCTGTCTCCCTCTAGCCGCTCTTGTCTCCTCCCTTGCCTCTACTCTTGCCGCTCTTGTCTCCCTTGTCTCCACTCCTGCCGCTCTTCTCTCCCTCCGCATCTCCCTCCACTACGTCTGCACATAGCCCTCAATCTCGGAAGCACCCGCGAATCTCCATGCCGCACTGTTTCGCTCCTGCACCACAAGAGCCTAGACCCGTGGCCTCATCGCCAGAACCCGCCTCCACCGCTCCAAAACCGCCAAGCGGAGAAACATGTAGCCGGCCAAACGCAAGGCGCGTCCGCTCGCGGGAAACGCACGTCACGTGCGCGGGCTGTGCCCCTACAGCTACCGGATGCGTTCGCGAAACCGAAAAAAAAAAATCTCGCCAATTTTAAAAATAGCCCAAAAACCCGTTCCTCTGCTCAGCTTCAACCGCCACCTGCGTTCCATCACATCTCCGGCACTTTTTCCTCTCGCCGTTCCTTCGCTTCTGCTCTCGTTTGCATCCGCAATGAAATCCTCGGTCGTTCTCGCATATCTTGTTTTGCATCTCCACTGCGTCCAGTCGTTACAGATTCCCCAGGGCGCAGCGGTGGCCCAGTTTGCTGAAAGATACGGTTTGATCGCCAGAGACGACGGCCACAACAACAACAACAACAACATCAATTATAATAACAACAACAATAACAATAACCACAACAACAACGACCTGTCTGCTAACTCCACCTCCTCTGCATACTCTTCAGTCTACTCGTCTTCGTCTCTAACGACGTCGTGGTCTTCCGAGTCCAGCGAAACACAATCGTTCAGCCTGTCGACTCTAACGTCTCTGTCCTCGGTGTATTTCACCTCCAGCACAGACCAGTACACCCTGCTGCTGTCGTCGTATGAGGTGTCGTCTTCAGAAGCGCCTTCCACCTCCTACGTGGCCCAGACTTCGTCGCAAGTGTCGTCGTCGGCCGAGGAGTCCCAAGTCACCCTGAGCTCGGCCGAACCTACCACCAGTGCCGAGGAATCGTCGTCAGAGTCGTCCTCGCCAGAGTCGTCCTCGTCCTCCAGCATCTTCGCTACCACCTTCTCTTCCGTGACCAACGGCAGGACCGTGGTGGTCACAAGCACCGTGACGGCGGCGTCTTCCGTCCCTACGGCGTCGTCGCTGGAACTGTCCAGCACCAGCAGCTCCGGCGGCTTGAGCAGCACCAACAAGATCGTGGTGGGTGTGGTTGTGGGTGTGGGAGGAGCCATTCTTCTTGCGATCGCGGCTCTTGTGTTCTGGATGAGACGGAAGGGCAACCGGTTCAACGAGAGCGGCTGGACTTTCTGGCGCAAGAGCGAGAAGGGCGCAGACGACAATCTTTTCAACGGAGAGTTGGGTGTGCGGGACAGAAACATCAACCAGGGTTCCAACTTCTAAACCTGCCTTCTCCACTCCCTCCACTCCCTCCACTTCCTCCACTCCCTCCACTTCCTCCACTCCCTCCACTCCCTCCACTCCCTCCCTAGAACCTAAAATGGTGTCTCTCGAGACCGGCGTTTATACCCTGATGAATATCAAGTCTGTTTACATCTGTTGTAGCTTCCACTGTAGACTCGGTGTACCTGGAGGTTTGGGCTGGCTTTTCTGGCGAGCTTTCTGGTCCACCTTTCTGAACCACCTTTCTGACCCACCTTGGCTTTTAATGAGATCTGAGCTGACGTCTACTCGGTGCTCGGTTGGTGTATGTGGCATTGGGCTCTGTACTTCTACTGTGTGCTCCACTTTGATATTTGCCCTGCGATCCGCTCTAGTCCGTTCTTTTGAATAGGGCCCTACTCTGAGCTCTACTCCATCTCTACTCTACTCTGAGCTCTGCTCTGTCCATTCCCTATGCTCCGCTTTCATCTCTGTCTCTCATCTCCACTCCTCGTCTCTACTCCTCGTCTATCGTAAAGTTACTTTACCATTAATCCCAAATCCTAAATAATAACGGTTAAACGCTCAAAGAAACAGTCTCCTCGTTGATGTGTTGCTTGAATGGCTCCAAAGCCTTGGCGACATCGTTCTTCACAAACTTCTCTGTTTGTTGTGGCGCACGGCCAACAAAAGTCGATGGGTCCAAAAGAGCCTCCAACTCGCCCCAGATAGGCTTGAAGTACTCGGTGTTCTTGACTCTCTGGATCAAGTCGTTGTCACCACCCTCCTGCTTGACAACAGCAGAAGCCTGGTGCGACAACACTCTGATCTCCTCGTGGCAGTCTTGTCTAGACGCGCCCTTCTCCACCATGGCCATGATGATGTTCTCGGTGGCCATGAATGGCAACTCGGCGTTGATTCTTCTCTCAATAACCTTGGGGTACACAACCAAACCGGAGGTGATGTTGATCAAGGTGGACAACAAGATGTCCGCGGTCAAGAACGCAGAAGGGATGGAAATTCTTCTGATGGCCGAGTCGTCCAAGGTTCTCTCGAACCATTGCACGGAAGCGGTTTGGATGGCATCGTTCAACAACCCTCCCAAGTGTCTGGACAAGGAACACACTCTCTCGCATCTCATTGGGTTTCTCTTGTACGCCATGGCAGAGGAGCCGATCTGCGACTTCTCAAATGGCTCCTCCATCTCCTTCAAGTTGGCCAAAAGACGAACGTCGGTAGCAAACTTGTGGCACGTGGCACCCAAAGACGCCAATGGGCTCAACACGTCAATGTCAATCTTTCTGGAGTAGGTCTGGCCGGTCACAGGGTACACGTGCTCGAAACCCAACAACTTGACCACGGTCTCGTCCAACAATTCCACCTTGTCGTGGTCACCGTGGAAGAGAGACAAGAAAGAAGCCTGAGTGCCGGTGGTACCCTTGACACCTCTCAAGCCAATGTCGTTTCTGGCTCTGACCATGTTTCTCAAGTCCCACAACAACTCCTGGATCCACAACGTGGCTCTCTTGCCCACGGTAGTCAACTGCGCAGGCTGGAAATGGGTCCAGCCCAAAACTGGCAAGTCCTTGTACTCCAAGGCAAACTTGGACAATCTGTCAATGACATTGACCAACTTGGGGATCAAAATGTCGTACGCGTCTCTCAAAAAGATCAAGTCCGCGTTGTCGGTCACGTAACACGAAGTGGCGCCCAAGTGAATGATGCCGGCGGCAGCAGGACAAGTGTCACCGAAAACGTGAACATGGGCCATGACATCATGTCTGACCTTGGCTTCCTCAACAGAAGCAGCAGCAATTTCCTCGTCGGTGATCTCAAGGTGCTTTTGCATCTGCTCAATGGCCTCGTCGGTGATCACAGAAAGACCCACTTGCTTCTCGGCGATGGCCAAGTTCAACCACAACTTTCTCCAGGTGGAGAATCTGTTTCTCAAGGAGAAGACCTTGGACATCTCCTCCGAGGCGTATCTGGAGGACAAAGGGGTGGAGTACTTATCGTGCGACATTACGGGGCAAAACGGGAAAAAAAGGTGGCGGATGATTTTTTGGCCCGGTGAGAATTAGGACTATTTAAATGGATTTGAAAATTACTATTATATCTCTTGACTCGGATCCATCATCGCACCATTTGACTCTGCACAGGACGGCCTTGGCCCTCCAGCCCCGGGGTTGTGTGCAGGCTATGTGCCCTGTCCCCGGGTATTGGCCAATGTGGAAGTGGTGTTGGTCACTTTAGGGTTTGGACGCCTTGGATTGGTTTGAGGGACGTGTGTGGCTTGAAAGACTTGTGTGTGGTTTGCGATTGGGACATTGGCGGGTTTGAAGATACCAGATCGTTGTTGTGAATCAATCAGTTGACATTTCGCGAATCGGTGGTGGGGTACTCTTAGGCAGGGCTGAATCAGTCCAGAATGTGCAGAAATTTGACGAGTAGTTGGGAAGTGGAGACAGGCTGGGAAACGGAGAAAACCTGGGAAATGGAGAAAACCTGACAAACTTGGAGTCTACCGTAGTCAGGCTCACAGACTCAGTCACTCACTCAGTCACTCAATCACTCAATCACTAGTCCCTCAATCACTAGTCCCTCAATCACTAGTCCCTCAATCACTAGTCCCTCAATCACTAGTCCCTCAGTCACTAGTCCCTCAGTCACTAGTCCCTCAATCACTAGTCCCTCAATCACTAGTCCCTCAATCATTAGTCTCTCAATCACTCAACCACCCCACCACGTCCTACCCTCTCTTCCCCTCAATCTAAAGGCGCAGAGAAGTCCTCCAACACATCCGGCTCCTTCCTCTCTTGGTTCTGAAGCAACAACGTGTAGACCGCAGTGCGGAACAAGGTGTAAACCAACCCAACTTTCCGTTCTAGATTGTGCATGTTGCGCAATAGCGAGTCTGCCAGCCCCGTGGTGGCATCTAGCGCTAGCTGGGCACCCGAAGGAAGATGCTTGTTCAACTTTGCAATTTCATCGGCAAGCGTGTTGAGTTTGATGGCCAACTCCTGGTATTGCGAAAGAACCTGCTTTTCGAGCGCCAGAAACTCGCTTTTGGCCGAGTAGTCGACCTGGAGAATGTTGTTCGACATGGGTGGGAAGACAGAGGTTGTTTACTGGTGGGTTCGGTGTACGGGTGCGCTGCCGTCTCCTCCTGCATGCGCCCGTGAGCGTGTCGAGTTTCTCCCCCATTGCCTCGGCCAAGTTCGGTTGACAGCGGCACTGTGCAGTGTTGGCGGATTTCTCCCTTTCTTTCGCGTCCTGTTCGGCGCTTTCTTGTCGCGGTTTCCCGCAAATCGCTCTCTCCTTCTATTCCGCCTTCTCTCCTCCGCTCGGACCTGGTCCATTCCTTCCTTCTTCTCTCTGCAGGGCCATTCTGCACACTTGCGCACCCTTCCAATCTTCACTTGCTTCTTACCACCACCAATATGTCTTCTGAAGCCCCTGCTGCCGGAAAGGTTTCCAACTCCACGGTGGAACCGCATCTTCGAAAGAGGAAGTTGGTGCGCAAAAACAAGGACTACTCCGCGCTCAAGTACAACGTGTGGCTCGCGGGCCATGCCACTTGTCTTGTTTTTGGTACCGTGACGTTTATCTGGCAAACCTTGTGGTTGAAAAATGTGTACTACATCAATTCCATTAGCTACCGCTTGGCGCTTCTCGGCTCGTGTCTCGCGTTGGGCTCCACCACGGCCCACAAATACGGCTTGCTGTACTTGCCTCCGTTGACCACGTTCTTGTCGCAACAGAACTTCCAGTACCTCGTCTTGGGTCTTGTGTGGTGCTTCACATTCAAGTCGGTGTTCAAGATCATTCCGTACTTTTTGATTTCGTTGTTGCAGTTGGCGGAGAACAAGAAGATCGCCGTGGTGCAGAAGCAGGCCGACTTTTTGTCGCAGATCATTGCGTTTGACGACTTGCTCCTCATTGTGTACTTGGCGTTGCGGACCATATTCTTCAGAAACACCTCGGGCTTCCAGTTGGTGCTCAAGTTGATGTTTTTGTGGTTGAGTATCATGTTTGACCCGAGCACGGCCGAAATGTTCTCCTACGTGGTGAACAAGCTCGACGGCAAGGTTTCCACCATCAAGAACGAAAAGGTGCAGAAGATGTGGACGAAGACCAAGAACCTTTTGGATGAAAAGAGATCCGCCTAGAGATGCTACTGCTTTAGAAGAATGCTCGTTCGCTTTGAGTGTGGATCCACCCTCGAGAATTCAATATATGTTTGAGTGAGTTAGTTGTGTAGAGTGAACGATGCTAACCTGTGTTGACTGTACCATTGGACTAATTCTTCTCCGTATGGAATTAAATCTTCTCCGTATGTTTCTCTACCCATCTCTACTGCCTCGCCGAATTTCTCCAAATCTTCGTCCTAGCGTAACCCGCGGTGCTTGGGCCCCACCACCCCTATCGCCAGTGTGTGGTGTATGGATGTTTCCTCCACAACTACCTCTCTTAACTGCCTGCCACTACTTCTCATTCCCCAAAATAGACCCTCGCATCACTCAATTCCTCTCCAAAATTCCATTTCCACCCCCAAACACCCCACTTTACCCTATTCTTGTACCGTTTGCCCTGGACCCCTTGTATGGTGTACGGGTGTTTTCCCGTACTTCCGCCCGCGCTTCCGCCTATTTCCCATTCTTTCCTCCACAACCACTGATTACAGTAGAGAGTGCTCCTGTCATCAAAACCATCCAATGTCTGCTCCTGTGATTTACCAATTGGGCCACGAGCCCATCAAGGACCACTGTTTCTCGCCCTCTTTCGACATGCTTGCTGTGACCAAGGACAACACGGTGGAGTTATACCAAACCACTCCCAACTCGTCCGCCAGGCCTACTCTCATCACCGTTTTGCGCAGCCACGACAAAACCGTCACTTCCGTGGACATTTCTCCCGACGGCACCAAGATCTTGACCTGTTCCCAGGACAGAAACGCGTTGGTGTGGGATTGGAACGACGCTGCGCGCGAGTTCAAACCCACCTTGGTTCTTTTGCGTATCAACCGAGCCGCCACCGTTTGTAAGTGGTCTCCACAGGGCAACAAGTTTGCTGTGGGCTCCGCGGACCGCGTGATTGCCGTGTGCTACTACGAGGAGGAGAATGACTGGTGGGTTTCGAAGCACTTGAAGAAACCACTCAAGTCCACCATCACCAGCTTGTCGTGGCACCCAAACAACGTGCTTTTGGCGTCGGGTTCCACCGACGGCCACGTGCGCGTGTTCAGCTCTTTCATTAAGGGCTTGGACGAAAAACCCGAGCCTTCGGTATGGGGTTCCAAGTTGCCGTTCCAGACCTTGGTGGGAGACTACACCAACGAGACCGGCGCATGGGTGCACGACGTGACGTTCAACGAGGACGGCGCAGGCGACTCTTTGGCTTTTGCCAGCCATGATGGCTCCATCTCGGTGGTGTATCCTCAAGGTGAAGGCTTACCTCCGGCTGCGTTTGAGACTGTGAAAACCAACCACTTGCCGTTCAAGTCGCTTCTCTTCTTGCACGACAAGATCATTGCCGGTGGCCACAACTGCACCTTGGTTGTTTTCCAGGGCAGCGAGAGCGGCTGGAAGGAGGCTTACCTGGTGGAAAAACCCAAGGAGGCTGTTCAGAAGGCTCCGGTGGTGGGAGAGGAAGACGTGGAGATTTCGAGCCACGACGCACTCAACATGTTCAGGCAAATGGACTTGAAGGGTAGAGTCAACCGCTCGAACAAGGGCAGCGCTGTTGCTCTCAACAGCATCCACCAAAACACCATCACCAGAGTCCAATGGTACGACGGAGGAAAAGTGTCCACCTCGGGCATTGACGGCAAGATCGTCATTTTCAGCGTTTAGAGAATACAAAATTAGCCACGTCGTTACTGTAGAGTGTCTGCTAAGGGAAAGCAAGAATGGCCGCAATCTCAAACAGCTGGAACTGAAAGACCACACTCTGAATCAGATTTAGCACTTGCAAAGACAGATTCAGGGAGTACTTCAAACATCTTCAAGAAGTACCATTGGAAACCTACCTCGAAGAGACACCTCTAATACAGAAAACGTGAGAAGTTACGTCTCGCATTACTCACGGAAACAAGAAGCATACGCTTCTCACTACCTCGAGCACGCAAGTATTACAAGCCGGTTGGTGTCACCAACATATAAAGAGAGCGATTTTGTCAGAAAAGTAAGCTTTGGTAATGGGTTATCTTCAGAATATTTGGTTCAGAAGCAGAACTGAATTTTATTTTTTTCATCATGAAAATCGCTTTCTCTTTACACATTGGTAATTAGCAGTTTCGCCTGAAACGACTAACTTCCAAATCCGGAGAAGAAAAGAATATTAGAGCACGCATCTGAGAGGTTAGTAACCACATATCAATAGAAAAAAGGCTAAGGTCAGATGGTGATGCATGTAATAATCCATGGCTCACGAGTCACCGGGACATATGTTGTGAGAACAATCATCAGAAGAGCCGCTTCTTCAAAAACATACCTGAAGCGTATTAGTTTCATTCCAACAAGAAACAATGCGTTACACCTTGCCAAATCCACAGTCATAAACGAAGAATTCCTATTTGTTTTTGTCCTGCATATACATCCTCAGTCAAAAGTTACATCAATGTATTTAATCATGTGTTAGGCAAGGCATAATTTCTTTGGTGAAACATACCGTTCAGATTAGAAGAAGGTTGTTGAATAAACTTTTCTTGGGAGAAACGCGGAAAAAAAATTCCTAAAAGCTGTGTTTGCGCCGGGTAACTTTTTCGCGCGCAGTACGTTTCCTTCCCGCGGGCACACTTCACTTCCCACCTTTAATAATGCAATTCCAACATAAGGCTACTCCACTACGATTTAATAAAATTCTTTGTATCATCGCATGAAAATGCAAGAAAAAAAAGATATTCTGATATTGTTTCGAATTGGAAATATTGTAATTTTGATTTTTCCTTGCCTATTCCAGTCTTCTCATAACGTTCGATTGTTGGCGATTTTTCAAAATAGTATAAACTGAATCCACATATCCTGTTAAAAATCAAGACTTCTCAGTACAAGAAAATGGAATGTAAAACAAAGATGCAATAAAGCACCAAAAAAGGACCCGAACCAAAATACAGACCCAGAATACTCTATCCAAGCCGATAAATTGACTATATTTCCTGTTTCAGTAGGCAGACATTTCACTATCTAACCAGTCTACACTGCATATAGCTATCACCATAGGACCGTATCAGTACAATTATAACGTAGCAAAAGGTTTCTTGATAATAAATGGATTCTCCGGAGCGTAGTCCTCGTTCAATTTTACGCTCACCCCCGCCCAAAAGATCAGAGAGCCAGCCTCTTTTGGGTGAACATGATACTCCTTCAAAATACAGCGGAGGACCATGCTTAGCCAGAAGCAAGAGGAAAACATCAGTTTCCGTGATCGATTTCCTGCGGAAGGAATCTATAAGTGCTCCCCAGCAAGACCAAACCCCATTTCTCCAGAAATTATTCGCAGGCGGATATTCTGTGCTGAACCCGAACTCGTCTGTTCTAGATGTGGGCCAAGGTGCCCTATTCAGCCAAGATGCAAACTCGGTCGCAAGCTTAGATCTAGAGAGCAATTCAGGTTGGAGCTCGGTCAACAGACTCAGCATATTGAACATTCTTCGGCCGGAAAAGCTAATTGGTAAATTTACCCCGCTCACAAACTGGCCAGACAAAATTGTTGACAATGTGGATGCCATCCGTAACAAAGCTTTGAGAGAGTTCTATGAAGAGCAAAATAAGCTCGTTGGTCGCTACAAAGAAATCGATCGCTTGTTGGATTTTGGTAAGGTTCATTTGAAAATGTTAACAACCTACAAGAACCCGCTACAAACAGTTCGAGAAGGGCAAGAAAGCACCCTGTATGACGGTTTTGAACTGCTGCAAATGGGAAAGACCACATCAAAGTCGAGGTTCAATGACCTTCCCGGAAATATCAAAGAAGGCGGCCAGTTCTTGGGCTACGATAACGAAAAAAGTAGCCAAGAGGTTTTATTAGCCATTATCGTGAACTTTTTCGTCAACTTCTTGCTTCTAGTGGGCAAGGTTGTGATTCTGTTCATGACAAATTCCTTGTCCATGATTGCATCTTTAGTCGATTCGATTCTTGACTTTTTGTCTACGTTCATCATTTTCATTGCAAATAAGTTGTCCAAAACTAATAATTGGCGCACTCAATTTGCTTATCCTATTGGAAGAACCAAATTGGAACCCTTGGGAATTTTGATCTTCTCCGTCATCATTATTATTTCCTTTTTTCAGGTGGGCCTAGAGTCCGCCAAAAAACTATTTATTCCTACACCAGAAGCGCATGTCCCTGCAAAAGTGGGTGCACAGGCTACCGCAGTCATGCTAATAACAATATTGGCAAAAATCACTTGCTGGTTGTGGTGTTCCAGGAGCGATTCGAGTTCAGTGCAAGCCTTGGCGCAAGATGCAGAGACTGATATTATTTTTAACTCTGTCTCTTTGATAGTGCCAACAATCGGATATTACTTAAATATCTGGTGGCTCGATCCAGCAGGGGCCCTCTTACTTTCTTTATACGTCATTGTTTCATGGAGCATCACTGCGTTTGAACACATCGATAACTTGACAGGAACTTCTGCAGAGCCGGTGGATTACAAAGTGGTTCTTTATTTAGCTTACCGATTTGCAGAATGCATAAAGCAAATCACGGCATTGAAGGTTTATCATGTGGGAGATAATCTAAACGTTGAAATTGATGTTGTGTTCAATATGGATGAGTACGAGTTGAGTTTTAAGGATGCGCATGATATTGCTGAAGCACTTCAATATGCTATTGAGACCTTGCCTATGGTCGAAAGAGCGTTTGTGCACATTGACTACATGGAAGGAAATTTCAAAGGGCATTTAAATTAGTGTTATTCTTTTACGGTTTAAAAAAATCATTAGGCGCTATCAACAGTAACGGTAGGGAACAGATTCTTGAGACACTCCTTTAACCCATTTTTGTATTTTGTTAAAATGTCGTGGTTGTTTTCTTGGCCAACAGTCGCATACTTTTTTATAAGCATGTCGACGCTATCAAGGGCAACTTTCCATTCAATCTCACTCAAACCCTTTGAGCGCAAGATTGGCTCATTCAAATAATGAAGCTTGTCCTTATTTTTTAAGAACTGCAATGACTTAATCAAAATGAGACCACCAAAGAAAAAGAAGAAGTGAATTTGGTCCGAAAGGTAGGCAAAATAGGAATCATCCTCCACCATTTGGATAAATTTGACCAAAGAGTACGAGTGAGAAACTATCTCAATCAAGGATTCCTTGTCAGCATATTCCAAGACTTGGTCCATTGTGCCCTGAGAAAGATCCATAATGGGCGAACCAATAGACATGAATACTTTTGTGTAAGTGTAGTTGTAGCAAATCAACGTATAACAGAAATGATAGCAAAATTCAACAAATTGCAAAGCAGGTTGACTGAAAAGGTAGCCCCACTGGTCGAGCCAAGAGTTGATTTCATCTTTAACCACTTGGAAATTACTATCAATGACACTAGGCACTTTTGCAACTGCAGAATTTAAATTCAATTGGATGAAGTTGTATGTGATGAGAAGGATGCTGATTTCGCTCACCATCCGTCCATCAAAGTTGGTAGCATTCGGTAAACTGAGAGCTGCGATACAGTGGTTCAACCTGATTTCGTCGACTAGGCACATTCGTCCACTGAAAATACAACTGACAAGATGGATCAAGATGAGATGGTTATAAATGCGAAGTATAGTTAGCATTTGGTCTTCTGTCGACTCGAATTCACCACGCCAGATGGAGAAATCGGAAAGAAACGCCTCCTTTTGCTTCTCCGACATCGATAGTTTGTCGGAGAATAAAGTACCCGAAGAAGCCTTTGAAATGAACGCCGAAAGACCCAAGCCCGACATGTACCATGGATCCAAATTGAGTTCACGCAAAGCCAAGTCGGTCTCGAGAAGCGAGTTGGGGTCGATCGTATCTCCAACGATGGACGAGAGCGACATCAGGTAAATCGACAAGGTGACGATGGCCTGGAAGAATTCCACATCGCCCAAGTTTTCTGCAGTTCCCAGGAATGCCACGAACTTGAGAAGAGACTTATCCAAGTCAGTGACTAGTTGGCGCATGATCAACTTGTAGGTATCTTTCTTCCGACGGTGGTTGTCCACGTCGCCCGGGCTGGGTTTCCCGTTTAACAGATAGCGCAACGACAAGCAGCAGCAGGTGGTGAGCAAAAGTGAAGAGCGTTTTCTGATCTGCAAGATAAGCTCGTCCGTGGCCATGTACAGCGGAAACAGCACCCACCGCCCATAGTTGCTGCGGAAGTCGTTGACCAAGTCGACCACCTCGGCCTCCGTGAGAATGTTTGAGGTAATGACATCATGCTCGACGTCGAAGAAGCGGCGGCTCAGCGGGTTTTGGATATTGGTGAGCTGGAGAAGATTGAGAATCGGCGTGGGCACATCCCCCACCTGGCGGGCAATCACCGTCAACGGCGCCGACTGGAACGAGTTGGACGGAAGCATGAAGGTGTAAGGGTCTTCCTCCGACACCGCAGACTCGTCTATGGCATGCGCCGGGTGTCTGGGGGCAGCCTGCTGTCCCAAAGGAGTCGGAGCAGAGGACCTTATAGGCAAAGGTGCGAGACCGGAGAGCACCAGGCTCGGGATGGGGCTGAACACGCCGGGCACAGGGCTGCGTTTCATGGACGACGCCGCGTCCAACAATAGCTTCACGTCGTTGTCGAGGGCCGGGTGCCGGCCATTCTCCGCCGGTTTCCCGGAGTGCCTGAGCATGGACAAGATCTCAGACACCCCCAGGTAGATACCGTCGAGTTTGGACTTCATGTCATCGGCATACGGCCGGATGTGCGTGGGGTACGGTTTGGGCAGCAGCAACAGCCCCCCCGCGGCGTTCTCCGCGGCCGATTGCAAAGCGATAAAGTGCTCCGGAACGCCCTGGATGATCTTGACGGACGGGTTCTCGAGGCGGAATTCTTTCTCGAGCGAGCACTCTATCTTGGAGCCCAAACACCGTAGGCAGGTGACGGCGTAGGGCGAGGCCTTGAAGCACCTTGTTTTCTGTCTGCGGCAGTAGGTACAAGCCTTCAAGGTGCGGGATTGCCAAGAGGTCAGACCGGACCTTTTCATTTCGCCCGAGGAGGGGAGTTCGGACAGGCCGGCGGACGATTTTCTCCGCTTCAGACTGGGCTCGTCGGATTTGGTGGAAGACATGGTGGTGGAGCCAAAATGGAGCCTGGACAAACGTCGGCACATCCGATCAGTCTGCAGGACGTGGGGCCGATAAGGCGTATGCAGACCGGGGAATATAGATTGGTGGGAGGATGGGGAAGTGGATTAGATTGGGTTGAATTGGATTGGATTGGGTTGGATTGGATTGGGTTGGGTTCAGAATGGTGGACTTGTCGAAATTGAGGTGTCAGGCTGATTGTAGCGCACTAAGTTAAGGTGGACTGGAGCGGACCTCAGGACCCGGTCTTCCTTTGAGCAAAAGGCAAGGGCTTGAAGCTGAGTCGGGGAGTACTTTGGACAGTGAGCTTGTGGTTGGTGGTGCGAGTGTAGGTTCAGACTCGCATGTTACTCCTCCTATGTCGACTGGTGGAATAACCTTGCAGCTGCTTCCGGTTCTGCCAACCACCACCACCCGCTACCATTTTTAATCCAAGTAGCAGCTCAATGCGGCTAGATCATGGCCTTTCAAAATTGGCCAACCGGCCCATCGGAGTTTGATCATACTTTGAACTCGTTCGCAGCTTGCAGTCAATCACAATTTGATGCCAACAGGTCACAATTTGATGCCAACAGGTCACAATTTGATGTCAACAGGTCACTGCCAACAGCTCATCGCAATTACTGATGCCAGCAGCTCATCGCAACTTGTAGTTTAGCGGCGTGTCGTTGCTGTTGACAGTCAAGTCCACCAGAAGAATCTTGACTCCGTTACTTATGCCCAAATGGTTGAAGTCAATGACTCCTCCGTAGCTTACCACACCACATTGCACATTCTGCTTGTTGGCCAAAGTCAACTTGCCTTCAAATGCGATGGTGTAGTCCTTGTCATCCGGAGTCACACTCTTCACCTCCATGTGGTTGGCCTCGTGTACGCGGCCACTACTGCTTTCATGAGTTTTTATTTGCGCCTCCGGGTCAATCTTGTCGAGTTTGATTCCCAACGCGGTGACAAAGCCGTCTACCGACGAGCACTTGATGGGCTTGATGTACCACTTCCAACTCATTCCCAATTGCCCCTCCTTTTTGGCGATTTCAACTAGGGGCCCGTGCACCAGCGGCCACTTGGGCTCTATCCAGATGGAAAAGCCTCCGTCGTCCGAGCGCAACGACAACGGAACGCCAAATAGGTCTCTTGCAGTCTTCAGGCGCAAAAGCGTATCTAGCACCTGGTACTGCACGTCGTGGTCAAGCAAATCCCGGACAAAATCGTCGGCGGAAGCAATATGGCGGTCAAACGCAGGGTCCACGTACTTCAAGTAGGAGGCGAAGTCGTAGCGCCGTTGGTACGGCCAGTTGAAGCTGAGCCAAAGAGGGAGAAACACGGTGCGGGTCTTGTTTTCTTGTGCCTTGTAGGTGCGGTACACCTCTACTCCCAAGTAGAGGGCCATGGTGGTGGAGCTTGACGCTGCCACGAGGAAGATCACGGTGCTCCACCTGAGCAGATTGCGGGTTTGGATGGTGCTGGGGGTGATGTTGTGGTTGTTTTGCAATTGGTGGATGATGTGCTGGCGTTGCGGTTGGTTGTAGAAGCGGGCGGGCATGCGGAGCCCGAGGAGGGTTCTTTTCCACATGGGAGGATTCATGGATTTGGAGGTAGGGGCAGAGGGCAGGAGGGCGAAGAGGGCAGGACGGATTCAAAGACGCTGTGACTGGAGATTCTATGGATGTGCACAGCCTGATGCGGCTGACTGGGGGATTCGGCGTGACGGTTTGTGGGGTGGAGTATACTAGAGCACTCTATTGTAGTGTATGCTGCTGGTAGAGAGCGTGGAGGGTTATATAAGGAATGGGCCAATTTGAGTGGAGGCGCGCGGTATGGAATGGAGTGTGGAGTAGAGTGTAGAGGATGGAGTGAAGGATGGAGTGCAATGGCACAGGGAATTTTCTGGCTTGTGTGGTTTTTTTTTTTTTTTTTTTTTTTTTTTTTGGAGAATGGAGCAAACAGACCAAACAAAATACCGGAGCAGATTGTCCGATTCTCGGGACATTTGCTCAAACCATGTGCGGGTGGAGATGGTTCACAAGAAGGGAAATGGCCACTGCGACCCAGTCCACTCGCACTCTGGCTTGACCCACCACACCGCGTGAAGCATTGTACGCTCCTTTAATATTACACAACAATCTGTGGCATCCGAAGAGAATCCCCGGAATTTGCTCATATTACTCTCCGGACAACAGTCCACATAACCTACACCCGCTCAGTCTATCGTGTATTACCTCTCTAGTAGTCGTCCTCAATGTCGGCCCAGTTGGTGGACTTGTCCGACATCTTCTCAAACATGTCCCGCACCTCCTGCTGGAGCCGGGCGTCCTTCTCTGCCTGCGCCTGCCTGGTCTTCTCCGCGTCCTTCTCCCGCTCTTCCCTCAACTTGGCGTCCCTTTTCTGGCCGGGAGTCAAGTACTTTCCGGGCTGGCCGATTCGGGCCGCGAGCGACCTGGCCGCGTCAGTGACGGGGCCCTTTTCGTGAAGAATATCACCGGTGTGAGCGCGGGCTTTGTTCTTGGGGCCGTCTCTTCGGGAGCCGTGTAGTTCCTTGTGGGAGTCCCTGGAGTCTCTGTCTCTGTCTCTGGAGTCTCGGGCATCTTTGTTGCCCTTATGATCTTTGTCTTTGCGCCCTCTATTGTCTTTGTGGTGGTTGTCTTTGTGGTGGTTGTCTTTGTGGTCCTTATCCTCATGGTCCTTATCCTTCTGATCTTTGTGTTCGCGACGGTCCTTCTCTCTCGCGATGCCACCCCTCTTTCCAGATCCAGGCCCTGCCAACTTCTCCGTCAAGTGACTTACGCGAGCTTCACTCTGGGGACGCCGGCCCAGCTTCTCCTTGACCTCAGGCGCATCTTCGGCATCGGCCCACTTGGACGGCAACACCGCGGGTTTTTTGGGCGACTCCGACTTCTGCTGTGCTCTCGCATCTTGCTGAATCGCTTTTTTGACTAGAGTCTCTTCCTCGGCCCACCGCGAGGCCAACACCATTGTGATGAACTGTGAAGATGACTTTGTTCGCGCTCATGACTGCGACCGGCGTCACTGTATAGTGGCCATTATGGTGGATTCATTATTCCATGCGGCTGCTCCGGCTAAAAGAATATAAATGGGATGATGGGAGTCACTGGATGAGCTGTTCCCTATTTGCTGCCGTTATGTGCGCTGCCACGGCAGGTTAGTCACTGGAGGTTTCTCTGGGGATGAGTACAGTAGTGCGAGCTCATGACGGAGAATATCACAGGTGCATGGTGCCACATCACGGCGAGACTTGCTTCTCCGACGCATATCGCATTATCAGACGCATTTCACCAGGATATGATGTCGCCGTCGCCGGAGATATTTCCTCCGGAGATATTTCCACCGGAGATTGTTTCTCCACTGATTGCGTCATGGCCGGCTGGATGCGACGGTTGGACTGTACAGAACATAGGTGCCTATCCACCTGTCAGGGCCAGCCCCAACCCGTGGTTTTCACGCCGATTTCACCGCAGCACCGGCCAGCTCAGACGAATCGGCCGCCCGAACCCAAGTGAGTTGCGGGGCCCAGTATCTGCGCTTTTCTCCAGTTTCCCCATTTTCCGCAATTGGTTCACTCTCGTATTGTACAGTCACTGCGCAGTCCCTGGACAACGGCCCACAGTACACCAGACCGTAGCACTACACCGCCACGCCAGCTACAAACCGCCAAAAAGAGAGAAGAAAAGACAAAAATCGCCGGCCCAGCAACCATCTGGCCCATTCGTGCCAGAGCCGCGGACTGCGGCAAACAGAAACCCCCGGGGAAAATTGCGGCGTGCATGGTTCAAGTGGTGTGCTTGTATGCGCTTGCGGGACCTCACCTGACCGAAGGGCGGGGGTGCACCGAATTTGGGCCGGAGGAATTATTTCGGCACCAGCGACTTATAACCAGTTCCACTTCTTCTTTTTCGGGCCCCACACAAAATGTCTAAGTTTTCTTCCTTCAATCTTTCGACCGAATTGCCAGCGTGGAAAAAGCTCGAGGCCACCTACGAGTCCACCGGCAAGTCCTTGAAGGTCAAGGACGAGTTTGCCCGTGACTCGGCCAGATTCGACAAGTTCTCCGAGGTTTTCGCCAACTACGACGACTCCAAGGTCTTGTTCGACTTCTCCAAGAACATCATCAACGACGAGATCAAGGCGCAGTTGGTGCAATTGGCCAAGGACGCCGGCGTGGAGCAATTGAGAGACGCCATGTTTGCCGGAGAGAAGATCAACGAAACCGAGGACAGAGCCGTGTACCACGCGGCGTTGAGAAACAGAGACATGAGAGAAATGAAGGTGGACGGCGTCAACACCGCCACGGAGGTGGACGAGGTGCTCCAGCACATGAAGGAGTTCTCGCACCTGGTGAGATCCGGCCAATGGACCGGCTACAGCGGAAAGCGCATCACCGACGTGGTCAACATCGGCATTGGCGGCTCGGACTTGGGTCCGGTGATGGTGACCGAGGCGTTGAAGGCGTACGCGCAGCCCGGCCTCAACGTGCACTTTGTGTCCAACATTGACGGCACCCACTTGGCGGAGACGTTGAAGGGCTTGGACCAGGAAACAACCTTGTTCTTGATTGCGTCCAAGACCTTCACCACCGCCGAGACCTGCACCAACGCCAACTCCGGTAAGGCGTGGTTCTTGGAGAAGGCCAAGGACTCGGCCCACATTGCCAAGCACTTTGCCGCGTTGTCCACCAACGCCGAGGAGGTGGCCAAGTTCGGCATCGACACCAAGAACATGTTTGGTTTTGAGAACTGGGTGGGCGGCCGCTACTCCGTGTGGTCGGCTATTGGCTTGTCGGTGGCCATCTACATTGGTTTCGACAACTTTGAGGCGTTCTTGAAGGGCGCGCAGGCCATGGACCACCACTTCACCTCCGCTCCTTTGGAACACAACATCCCGGTGCTCGGTGGCCTCTTGTCGGTGTGGTACAACAACTTCTTTGGTGCCCAGACCCACTTGGTGGCGCCATTTGACCAGTACTTGCACAGATTCCCTGCGTACTTGCAGCAGTTGTCGATGGAGTCCAACGGTAAGTCCGTCACCAGAGGCAACTCCTTCACCAACTACCAGACCGGTACCATCTTGTTTGGTGAGCCAGCCACCAACGCCCAGCACTCGTTCTTCCAGTTGGTGCACCAGGGTACCAAGTTGATTCCTTCCGACTTCATCTTGGCGGCGCAGTCGCACAACCCTATCGAGAACAACTTGCACCAGAGAATGTTGGCGTCCAACTTCTTTGCTCAAGCTGAGGCTTTGATGGTGGGTAAGGACGAGGCGCAGGTGGAGGCCGAAGGTGCCACCGGCGGTTTGGTGCCTCACAAGGTTTTCTCGGGTAACAGACCAACCACCTCCATCTTGGCGCAAAAGATCACTCCTGCGACTTTGGGTGCGTTGATTGCTTACTACGAACACGTTACCTTCACCGAGGGTGCCATCTGGAACATCAACTCTTTCGACCAATGGGGTGTTGAGTTGGGTAAGGTGTTGGCCAAGGCCATTGGTAAGGAGTTGGACGACGCCAAGGACGTTGGCTCGCACGACCCTTCGACCAACGGTTTGATCAACCAGTTCAAGAAGTGGTCTGCTTGAAAGGACGCGTACCACCTTTAGTGGAGAGCGCAATGGAATATACATTACTGTTTTGAATGGTGTAGATACTTGCGAAGAAGCCTACGATCCACGGGCTGTACGACGAAGCTGGCTGCGACATTGTCACGGCACATTGATCGGAATGGTTGGAGGCTCGGTGGATTGTTCGGTGGGTTGGTCGGTGGGTTGGTCGGTGGGTTGGTCGGTAGTTTGATCGGTATTTGGACAACCGCAGAAGGTAATAGTTTGAGAATCAGCGAGGGTACAATTCAGCGAGGATGCGATATAGCGAGAGGATGCGATTTAGCGAGAGGATGCGATATAGCGAGAGGATGCGATTCAGCGTGCAATCCGAGACTTAGGTTACAGAGCCGGGTTGTTACGGTGGGATCGGTGCAAGTGTCTCATACTTCACCTTAGGCGAATCCCAAACCAGTCAATGCAACTTTATTAAATCAGGGAAATTGTCAAGGTACAAGCGTTCTATGATCGCAAATCTGACAGACCTGAAGTATCAAACCTGAACAAACCTGAACAAACCTGAACAAACCTGAACAAACCTGAACAAACCTGAACAAACCTGGACAAACCTGAATAAACCTGAACTATGAATGTGAATGATGCAAACATGATCCACGGTATATGATGGCCTCATGAATTGTGCCACAAATTCAACATTAGTGTAGGCGCAATCTACGTCGTTACTGTGCACGCTTGACACCCAATGTTTCGTAGGAGACTTAGACCCAGTAGAGCTATTGATTATAGAAGACTGGATACTGTTGCTGGAGCAGGTACTGTTGCTGGAGCGGATACTGTTGCTGGAGCGGATACAGTTGCTGGAGCGGATACAGTTGCTGGAGCGGATACAGTTGCTGGAGCAGGTACAGTTGCTGGTACAGAGACAGAAGAGTGGCGGAACAGAGTTGAGCTCCGAGCTCCCAACAGTGCAGCTCCGAAGAGTCCGACAAGAGTTGCTGCACTGGAACAGTAGCAGGCCGTAGCAGCCCGTGCCCCCGCCAAAAACAGCAAAACCGGTCGCAGGGACCACCACTAACCGTCATTATCTTGACACCTGTCGCGAACCAACACCGGCCGCCTGCACAGAGGCCGAGGCGCCAGCATGCCACCAGAAACAGCCCCGGGCCAAAACCGCCACAACCGGCGTGTCGGCCGCTCCGGGCAGCCGCCGCCGCAGCACACCACCGGTTCCGCGGCGCTGCCGCCCGCCGCCGCCGCGGGCGCGCTTGTGTGCGCCGTTTTCGCCGTTTCCGCACCCCCACGCCTCCACTCCTCCACCCACCATTTCGCGCGCCGAACAAACAAGGTGTTTTTTTCATCATACGGTCCAACTCCCCCAGTATGAGCGACAATCCGTTCTTGATGGGCGCCGCGGCGCCTCTGCAGAACACGCCGTCGGCACAGTACGCGCAAATGTCGGTGGAAGACACCGTGTCGCAATTCCGCACCGACGCCACGGCCGGGTTGGCGTCCAACCAAGACGTTCTCAACCGGCGGCTGATCCACGGCGTCAACGAGTTGAGCCTGGACGAGGAGGAGCTGTTGGCCATGAAGTTCGTGGCGTCGTTCTACTCCGACCCGTTGATTCTCCTCTTGATCGGCTCCGCGGTCGTGAGCTTCTGGATGGGCAACGTGGACGACGCCGTGTCCATCTCCTTGGCCATCACCATCGTGGTCACGGTGGGCTTTGTCCAGGAGTACCGCTCGGAGCAGAGTCTCCAGGCGTTGAACAAGTTGGTGCCCGCGGTGGCCAAGTTGACCCGCGGCGGCAACACCTCCAGCGTGTTGGCGTCGGCGCTCGTGCCCGGCGACTTGGTGCACTTTTCCCAGGGCGACCGCATCCCCGCAGACATCCGCTTGACGGAGGCGGTGCACCTTCTGATCGACGAGTCCAACTTGACCGGCGAGAACCGGCCCGTGAAGAAGCTGACCGCGCCCGCGCCCGCGCGCGACTTGGCCGTGACCGACCGCAGCTCCATCGCGTTCATGGGCACGTTGGTGCGCGACGGCCACGGGCTGGGCATCGTGGTGGGCACCGGCGCGCAGACGGAGTTCGGCGTGGTGTTCGAGATGATGGCCGAGATCGAGAAACCCAAGACGCCGTTGCAGCAGGCCATGGACAAGTTGGGCAAGGACCTCCTGGTGTTCAGCTTCGCCGTCATCGGCATCATCTGCTTGTTGGGCATCGTCCAGGGCCGCGCGTGGTTGGACATGTTCCAGATCTCCGTGTCCTTGGCCGTGGCCGCCATTCCCGAGGGCTTGCCCATCATTGTCACCGTGACGTTGGCGCTCGGCGTGTTGCGCATGGCCAAGTGCAAGGCCATTGTGCGCCGCTTGCCCAGCGTCGAGACCTTGGGCTCCGTCAACGTGATTTGCTCCGACAAAACCGGAACCTTGACCCAGAACCACATGACCGTGACCAAGGCGTGGGCGTTCGACTACAGCCACTCCGCGTCCGCGGCCAGCCCGTTCTTGGCGGTGGAGAAGATGTCCGACGCGTCGTTGCAGCACATGCTCACCCCCAACATCGCCAAGGTGTTGGAGACCGGCAACCTCTGCAACAACGCGCGCTACCTGGCGGAAAACGGCAAGTACGTGGGCAACCCGTCCGACATTGCGCTCGTGGAGTGCCTCTCGCACTTCCGCCTCGACGACGCGCGCGGCACCAAGCCCCGCGTGTGCGAGTTGCCGTTCTCGTCCCTGCGCAAGTTCATGGCCGTGTGCGTGCACAGCGGCGACTTGTCCAAGTGCGAGACCCACGTCAAGGGCGCCACTGAGGCGGTGTTGGCCTTGTGCACCCGCTACTTGGACTCGGCCGGCGCCGTGCGGCCGTTGACCGACGCGGTGCGCGAAACCATCCACCACCACTCGGTGTTGTTGGCCCAGGATGGCTTGCGCGTGTTGGGCTTTGCCCGCAACAACCAGAAGTACGCGGCCGAGGACGAGATTGCCCACCCGTCGGACTTGGTGTTCTGCGGCATGGTCGGCATGAAGGACCCGCCCCGCCCCAACGTGGGCAAGTCCATCTCCATGTTGATGAAGGGCGGCGTGCATGTGATCATGATCACCGGCGACTCGCCAACCACCGCCGCCAACATCGCCCGCCAGATCGGCATTCCCGTAACCAGCTCAGACTCCATCATGACCGGCGACCAGTTGGACAAGTTGAACGAGGAGAGCTTGAGCCACGCCATCCACAACGTGTCGGTGTTTGCCCGCACCACTCCCGAGCACAAGGTTACCATCGTCAAGGCGTTGCAGAGACGCGGCGACATTGTCGCCATGACCGGCGACGGCGTCAACGACGCGCCCGCGTTGAAGTTGGCCGACATTGGTATTGCCATGGGCAAAAACGGCACGGACGTGGCCAAGGAGGCCGCGGACATGGTTCTCACCGACGACGACTTCTCCACCATCTTGAGCGCCATCGAGGAGGGCAAGGGCATCTTCTACAACATCCAGAACTTCGTCACGTTCCAGTTGTCCACCTCGATCGCCGCGTTGTCGTTGATCGCGTTGTCCACGTTTTTCGGCTTCCCCAACCCGTTGAACGCGATGCAAATCTTGTGGATCAACATCTTGATGGACGGACCCCCGGCCCAGTCGTTGGGCGTGGAGCCGGTGGACCACGAGGTGATGAACAAGCCGCCTCGCAGAAGAAACGATAAGATCCTCACCCAAAACGTCATCAAGCGGGTGTTGCAGAGTGCGTTGATGATCATCATCGGCACGTTGTACATCTTCGTGCGCGAGATGCAAGACAATGTGATCACCGCCAGAGACACCACCATGACCTTCACGTGTTTCGTGATGTATGACATGTTCAACGCCTTGTCGTGCCGCCATTACTCCAAATCGATCTTCGAGTTGGGTCTCTCCAACAAGATGTTCAACTTCTCGGTGTTGGGCTCGCTCATCGGCCAGTTATGTGCCATTTACGTTCCGTTTTTCCAGTCCGTGTTCCAGACCGAGGCCTTGACCTTGGGCGACTTGTTCACCTTGTTGATCATTACCAGCACTGTTTTCATTGGTGACGAGACCCGGAAGTATTTATTGCGGAAGAAAAACCAACAGGTGGCTGGGTTCAGCTATGGGGTCTAGCACATGTTGATATAGACTGTAGACGGTTTACACGATTTAATTCATAAATTGTCATTTCCCTAAACTAGGTATACACAACGGTACGGTGGAAGCATTCTAGAACTTCGCAATCTGGTCGAGTCCCACCACTCCAGAAAACTCCTTATCGGCAATCTTCTCGTATATCTTCAATGCCACTTTCTCCGTCGACACGGGAGGTCTCACCAACGCGTTAAGCGCGGGAATTCCGTCTCCTAGCACTCCGCTTTTCACCTTGTAACCCAAATCCAAAAACTTGGAAAACAACTTGCGGTTGTTGCTCAACAGCTCGCTCTCGTCGTACATGATACCCGGTCTCATGAAAATCGACCGCAACCCCTGCTTGCACGAAATCTCGAATTCTGCTTCCCGTTTGGTCGTGAGATACCCTTCAGGCACCAACGGAGGCTTGGTATCGGCAGAAATGTAAACAAACGTCGGATTGCTGTCTTTCCCTGCAGCTTCTAAGTACGCATCCGCAAGAACAACTGCAGTGTCCCTCTGAATGGCTTCGTATGTCAGCTGGGAATCACGGGCCATCGGATTGGAACCCTTCAACATGTTTCCCAAGTTCTGCACGTCGTTCAAGAAGTTGAAGTTGGAATTGACCGCCTGTTTGTAGGATTGGTTTTCAAACAAAATTCCCACCGAGTGGACCACTGCAGTCTTGCCTTCCAAATGGGTTTTGTATGTTTCCGGTTGGAAAAGATCCGCCTGTGCCCATTGCACTTTGGATATCCATGCATTGTCCAGATAAGATACGGGAGTGGGGGCTTTTCCGGATCGGGACAAAGAGGTGACGTTCCATCCGAGACGAACACCCACCTCGCAAATTTTTCTGCCTAGAAAGCCGTTTCCGCCGACAACCGCAATTGAGTTCATGAAGAAAGTAGTACGTGATTAGCAATTATGCAGGTGTTGGAGAAGATGGTGCCATGGCCAAACTATATGGGCAAAGAGAATGGGATCTGAGCCCGAAAAGCTGATTCTCAGTACCTTCAGGTAGTTTTAAAGAGCACGGTTTGGATCGACGACCAGAATTACCGTTGGTTTTTTTTTTTTTCCGAAAAAGTATAGTTCTATTAATTCCTTGTTTGCTCAACAATAGTAAAATTCACGAATGCGCACTCGGTCCTATACTAGTACTACAAGTCAATGTTCTTCGTAAATGCATTAATTCAAATCCCTAATTACCATTTAGTGACCAAACTTCTTTCTGAAAACCACAAACTCTTCGTCTTCCACTTCCTCCAATGAGGGATGCTTGTGCAACTTCTTCAGCTCATCATCACTGTCGTCGTTCGCACGCTTGGATGGTGACGTTTGTCTAGACACTGGAGATGCGGTGACAGATGGAGTTTCGATTTCGGCATCAGAACTGATCGATTCCGACTCGGAATCCACCTCGCTATTGAGCTCATACTTTTCTATTCTCGATTCAGATGGCTTGGCGGTTTCCGTCTTTGCGGTTTCCGTCTTTGCGGTTTCCGTCTTTGCGGTTTCCGTCTTTGCAGTTTCCGTCTTTGCAGTTTCCGTCTTAGGAGGTTCCACCTTGGCAGGTTCCACCTTGGCAGGTTCCGCCTTGGCAGGTTCCACCTTAGCAGGTTCCGCCTTCTTTTCTGGTTGAGCGAGATTGGTGAAAGACACAATATTGCCACCGAAGAGTTGTCTGAGGAATTCTTGCTGCTGAGCGATTTGTCTCATGTGTTCCTCTTCTCTCTTGGCTTGTTCTTCGCGTTGCTTTCTTTCTCTCACAATAGACTCCCTTCTAGCTCTCTCCTCAGCAACTTTTCTGGCATGCTCTGCCTTTTTGGCCTCTTCGGCCTTTCTCAATGCTTCTTTTTTAGCTTCTTCAGCCTTTCTCAATGCTTCCTTTCTGGCTTCTTCTTGGCGAGCAGCCTCGGCCTTTCTCTCTCTCTCAGCCTTGCGAGCAGCCGCAAGTTGCTCATCTTCTTGTCTTCCGAGCTCTTGCTCTTGATTTCTGAGCTCTTCTTCTTGCTTTTTGAGCTCTTCTTCTTGCTTTTTGAGCTCTTGCTTTCTGCGCTCATGCTCTTGTCTTCTGCGCTCATGCTCTTGTCTTCTGAGCTCCCTTTCTTGTCTTCTCTCAGCCTTCTCTTCTTTGCGAGACTTCCGACACTTGGCAACAGTATCGTAAGAGGGATATTGAATTTGGTATTGGGGAACACCAAGAAGACTAGCGAGGAAGGTGTTTGCGTAGTCGTCAGAGCAATAGCGAATCTTCTTTGGGACGTTCAACACCAAAACATTTTGAGCTTCGTGGTACGTCCAGTCGATTTCGTTGACTTCGATTTCGTCAAGGTTGAATTGGAACACTTTTCTGAATTCATCTTCTGGCGACTCGATCACAAGGTTGACCAAGTTGCTTCTTTGGTTGGAGAATGGGTAGCTGTTTCTCAAAACCTTGACTTCGTAGGAATTGAAGTTACCGGATTTCTTGAAGATTTGGATCTGGTAGGAGTCCTCCGTTTCCACCTTCTTCACGATCTTGGGTCTGGTTTCCTGCGCCTGCAACTGCTGTTGCTGCTGCTGGAATTGCTGCAAGCTCTGCAACGTGTCGAACAAATTGGCAAAGTTGTATGGGGGGTTGTTAATGGCGAACATTGGAGATTAAACTCAGTGATTGTTTTTGATGAAAGTATAAACCTTATCAGGCGTGAGGTGCGACTTTATAGTAGAAGTGGCAATTGGAAAATTCCAGAATTTGCACCCATGGAGGCGATACCAGAAATTTCTAGAAATGCGTGGAACTTTCAGCGCGCACGGAGATTACCGCATTGGGAGCGCTGACCAATGCATCACCCAATTTGTATTGCGCGCGACATCACCTTGCCAGGTGCCATGACCTGTTAGTAAGCGGCTGATTCAGTTTGGCGGGTGTAAACCTTAAAGTGACTGGTGAGATTTTGATTCATGTAGCTCTGCGCGATAAGTGGATAGTGGCAATATAGGTTTCTCTCTACACTTTTAGGATTGATATTGGACATCTTCAGATCCGCAGGACCGTACTCTAGAGTTACTATGCACTGTTAGAGTCAGGATTGACCTTTCATATCCATTGGTACAGTCCGAATACTCATCAGAGTAAGGCCTGAATATTACCTGAATATCAGTTGGAGTAAAGTCTGAGTATTCATTGGAGTGAGGTCTGAGTATTCATTGGAGTGAGGTCTGAGTATTCATTGGAGTGAGGTCTGAATATTAATTGTAATGAGGTCTGAATACTCTTGAGAGTAAAGTCTAAATACTCATGGAAGTATTCATTGGAGTTCTCTGAACGCATGAAAGTACTCTGAAGCGTCTCAGGAAAATTCTGCAGTCCCTACAACCAGCCTACAAAAGAATTCCGTGGATACATTTATTAGGGTGGTCGAAAGACCTATAGAACAGGTCTAACGACTAGACGGTGATAGTGGAGTAGAGGGTGGTGGTGGAGGTGACGGTCTCAGTGTAATCCGTCAAGTAGTAATCGTAATCCACGTAACACACGCCCGAAGCAGTGGATGTCAGCACATCCTCAAGGTACCAGCTGCCAGAAACAGAAGGCTCAGCAACAGCAGTAGGCGCCACAGAAACCACATCCACAATGTCAGCGGTGGTGGAGTAAACAGGCACCGTGGTTGGCAAAGATGAAGACGCGGAAACGACCACAGAAGCAGCCGCAAGGGTAGTAAGCGAACTGGAGGTTTGGCCGGTGGTGGTGGCATCAACAGTAGGCGTGGCGGAGGTAGAAGTAAAAGCCGAAGAAGAAGCGGAAGACGAAGTAGAAGAACTGGACTTGGAAGTCGACGAGGAGGAAGTCGAAGAAAGAGAGGACGTCGAAGGAGAGGACGTCGAAGGAGAGGGCGTTGAAGGAGAGGACGTCGAAGGAGAGGGCGTTGAAGGAGAGGAAGCCGAGCCAATGCTGGTCGAAGTCGGACTTTGGGTGACAACCTCAGGAGATGGGGTATTCGTGGAAGCAGCAGCAGTAGTGACGGCTTCGGTGTAAGTCACAGGAGTCTCAAACACACTGGTGAAGGTGTAGAGCAGCCCAAAGATGGTGGAGGTGTAGGTGGAGGTGTAATGTGTGGTGGTGACGGTGACGGTAGAAGTCAGAGCGTCGGTGATCGTCAGCGTCGGCGCAGCAACGATATTGGTGTTGGTGACGGTGTTGTCTACCGTTTCCGTGACTTTGACGACACGAACGCCACGCTTCCCAAGCTCAAGTTTTGCTGGAGCGGCGGCAGCAACGCAGTAGAAGGTGAAGAGAGAAAGGAAAAGCGAGAATTGCATAATGAGTGACTGATGGTGAGGGTGTTAAAGAATGACTAGGGTGGGGGGACTTGGCGTGGGAAGTTCAGGAGAACGTGTTGTTGGAGTGTTTTTTAATTCTGTGGTGGGATAATTGGAGGTGGGGAGGATGGTCATGGATACGCTGGGGCTATATAGGAGGGGAACGGTGACAGGTGTCGCTGGCTGCGAAACCGATTAGGCTGGAGTGAAACCGATTAGGATGGATTTGGTGGCGCAAGCCAGCGCCATGGATGGTATCATGCAAGGCCGCTGCATGGTCCAAGAAGAAAAACTCGTTAGCGACGCAGAGCCAGCATCGTTTCGGCCAATACGAGGCCTGTGGCGATTGCATGGAAGCCGGGCGTATAGGTGGAGCCGGCGGTTACGCGCCGCACCCAGATGTAGATGGTGCGCGCGCGTGCATAGAGATGCATATGTCGCTGGGGCTTGCGTCCCAAACGGGAACCGCGTGCGTCATGGGCTTTGCGCCAGCATGGGTGTTTGAAAGAGAGAGATCCAGTGGGATGGATCAAAATCGACACTGTGATCGAGTATGCAACATTGGGTTGTGGGGAAACAAGCACCGCGATCGCAGCCAGAGGACCGTAGATCGCTTTCGACTGTGTAATGACCGCGGGACGACAATTGTGCTACACAAGTAGAGATGACACCAGAAAGATGGCAGTGCCGGCACATATCTTTGGGAACAAGCGTCTAAAATTGCAGCAGCAACGGATGATGGGCAGATGGTGGAGCGGGTGACATGAGTTGCTGGCACCTACGGTGCCGAAAACAGTAGGCACAACCAGCCAGATCACGTGCACACACACGTGTACAGTTCCGGCGAGTCTGGCGAGTCCGGCCGGTCGGTGGCGGGCACTGCAACACGGGCATGGCAGACACCGCGAGAGCGAAGAGGTGGGCCGCGCAGGCCGCTCGGCGTTAACACTGATTGGGACACGCGGCGCGGCGGGGCATGCAACCGCAGCGACCGCCAGCGGCGGGTGGATTTGCAACGAGATGGCGCGCCTGCACACAGACCAGGGTACCGGTGGTGCTACTCCCGGATCGCCCCCCGTGTTTACCCCCGTTTTTCTTCCGCGTGCCAGTTCCGGTCAAACATCAACATGAGCTACTTCAATCCCACTTCCGGATCCAACCCTCTTGCGTTTCCCTCCTACAACCAGCAGAGTCTTCTGCAGCGCGGAATCTCCGGCCTCGTGCCCGACCAGCTCCAGCAGCAATTCCACCGCCAGAACCTCCCGCCGCATTTGCAGCATCCTTCGCCCGGCGCGAATAGCACCTCCACTAGCAATGGCGGCAGCACCACCAACACCCACGGCAACACCAGCCACAACAACCACACTAGCCACAACAAGCACAACAACCACAGCAGCCACAACAACCACAGCAGCCACGCGTCCCACAACAACCACGCGCCCCACAGCAGCCACGCGCCCCACAGCAGCCACAGCAACACCACCACCATCAGCGACATTGGCAGCGGCATTGGCAGCGGCATCAGCGCCGGCTCCGGCGCAGCCCCCACGGGCGCGGGCGCGGAAAAAACCGACGACAAGAAGCGCGAGCGCAAAAACCGGCCCGGGCAGAAGTTCGGGGCGAAAAAGAAGCTGTGGGTGTGGACGTGGTTCGTGCAAGACCTGAGCGACCCGAACGTGGCCGTGTGCGACTACTGCGGCAAGATCATCACCCGCATGCCGTCGGACAAGGGGCTGCCCAAGAAGTTGAGCGAGCACTTGAAGACGCACAAGCTCACCAAGGAGCTGCTCAACACCACGCGCGCGCTTCCGATGGACGGCGCGGGCGCCATGGCGTACGGCGCGGGCCACTACAGCGGCGGCCAGTACATGCTGTACGCCAGCAACTACGGCGGCGCGCAGGGGTTGGCCATGGGCGCGGGCATGGGCGCGGACGCCATGGAGGGCGACGACGGCGACGAGCCCAAGGCGAAGAAGTACCG
>JAKUAN010000047.1:0-82054 GCA_030674715.1 Clavispora phyllophila | reverse complement strand
CAGTGCGGCGTCGTGCGCGCTGTCGAGCAAGTCGTCGGGGCCCAAGGTGTAGCGCTCGAAAAGGCCGGGCGCGGCGGAGCGCGGCGCGTACGCGCGGTCGAGCAAGTCGTCAAAGTCGCCGTTTTCGTGTGCGGGCGGCACGTCGACGAAGTTGCGCGCCACGGCAGACGGCGGGCGGAGGAGGCACATGACCTCGCGGATCAGGCGGTGGAGGCCCTCGCGCGACCGCCGGAGCACGTCCACATCGACCGCGGGGATTGCGTCGAGAGTGGTCCCGCCGTGTTGTGCTGCGCTGGGGGTGGAAGCGGATGTGTTGGGTGTGTTGGGTGTGCTGGTTTTGTTGGGTGTGCTGGCAGTGGTTTTGTCGACTGTAGTGCCGGATGTGGTTTTGTCAGCTGTAGAGTCGGCGGTGGCGCCATTGGTAGCCGCGGCAAGCCTCTCTTCGAGCTCGCGGATCCGCAACGCCTGCTTGTCGTTCAAAAAACGCGCCGCGTTGAGCTCCGCCGTCAACTGCTGGATCCGGCTCCCCATCTCCAGCTTCTCTAGGCTGGTGACGATCTTGTACCGCTCAAGATTGGTGAACTCCGATGTCAAGTACCCAATCACGCCGGGAAGCGTATAGTTGGCCAAGTTGGACGGCGGCGCCACCGACCCGGGCGGCGGCACCGGCTCTTTGCGTGTGTTGGGCTGGACCGCCTTCATTCTGTTCATGGAAGAGTGTGGTGAGTTGTTGTGTAGTGTATGCACTCCCCATAACCGGAGTACGTGATTGCCAGGCGATTTGCGACAACGGAGAGATGGGGGCCTGATATGGAATGGGCGAGATTGCGGAATGGGCGAGATGGTGGAATGAGCGAGATTGGGGAATGGGCGAGATTGCGGAATGGGCGAGATGGTGGAATGAGCGAGATGGTGGAATTGGCGTACCTGGCTAGTGGAAGGGCGGGCAAGGTAGGTAAAACTATGTCGTGAGATTTGCGGGAATGCGAGGTTCTACGATTGTGCGAGTGTTCGTGTTTTGGCGAGAATTCATGACTTGGCGACAATTCATGACTTGGCGACAATTCATGACTTGGTGAGAATTCATGACTTGGTGAGAATTCCTCCCAATTTATGGTCCTATCTTATGGTGCCTGCGGCAGTTTCTACTCTTTATTGCAATGTAATGTCCTGCGAAGTCCCAGCTGGTTGCACACCTATTCAATGACACGTTTTGAATTTTCCGTTGACATTCTTTCCGGTCTGATGTTCATCAACGTCTGTTATAACTTTAGCTCACCCAGTACTTATTCAGTGTGGTACTCATTTCTTAAGGTACTCATTTCCTACGTACGCCCTCATTTACTCTTTCCTAATACACTCATCTACTCTTTCCTAACACACTCATTTACTCTTTCCTAATACACTCATTTACTCAGTTACTCCACACTCAGCCGCTCAGTCTCTCCTCTCGCACCCATCTCTACACCATGTGCTCTAAATCGTACGCTATTATTGCCTTTATACATCAGCCCGAAGCTCCTTCTTCTCTAGTTGAAGACCCAGTCGTTCAAGCCGTATCTGTTTCTAGCGATTTCGATAGCGTAGAATTGGATTCTCACCGCAAAAATGGTGTTCTCTTGCGAGTATTCTTCCTTGGCGTTGATTCTCAACAAAGTGCCGAAGTTGTAGTCCTCGATCTCGTTGAACTTCTCGCAAAATGCTCTCCATCTGGACTTGCCCTCAGCACTCTTCATCTCGTCCTCGGAGATAACGGCAACCTTGGCTGGGTCCTTGAATTCTGGGAAGCACTCCAAGAGCGTTTCGAAAATGTCATCGTCGTGCTTGGTCAACTTCAACTTGGATGGTTGGATCTTGGAAATCAAGCCCCAGTAGGTTTCGGCCTGCTTAACGGCCTTCACTGCAAATTGCTTCTCGATCTCCTCGAGGTTGTCGGCGTTATCGGCGTCAAATTGTGTAGACATGGTTATTGGTAAAGAAGAGGAAGAGCATCGGCGATGGGTGGAAAACCGTATACATGTGCAGGCATATTGCACGTGACTTGTGGTTGTGAGTAGGTGTTGATTCTTCTGGAAACGTCTAGAAGGTTCTAGCGAGGTAGGTAAAACTAGGGAAAAGCGAACGGAGACACTGACATTTGCGATGGTGCTTATTTGTTGTAGTGAGTTTAGAGAGGGTTGTGGTGTGGTAGAATTTGCACCCGCGCAGACAGGAACAGAGAAGGAATTGGAACAAATGGAACATCAAATTAGGTTGATTTATATGACTACAGAAAAAAATAGACGGTACTTGGGAGCGTAAGAGTAGGTGAATCTTTCCTGGGGCTTTAGTTTTGTTCGGTCTGCATTATTGTGGAGATTCTGTTAGTTTGTGGAGTTATGCATAGGCGCACAAAAGTCGATTTTGCTTTTGTTTAGTCTGGTGCAACGACCGGTCAACAGAAGTGGTTGTAGAAGATCTTGGTGATATAGAGAGAGGAGCGAACGAAAGTGAAAATCAATGTAAAGAGAAGGGGTGCTAAGCTCTACGATTTGGATTGAGGAGAGCAGCTGTAGCTGCCGCTAAGTCTCTACCAAGGCCCACTGTATCACATTCAAGACCCAGTACCACAACATCCAAGATCTGCAATATCACAACATCGATTCCTGAAATCCGTGATTTACTACTTCTGCTGGCCTCGTCGTAGTACGCCTCGATCCGCAATACATTGGTCTATCTCCATCACGAAAGTGCCGACCATGGACACGCTAAACAGAGGTCCCCAAAAAATCTACGACACAGTAACCTTCTCATCAGCTCTAGAAGGACAGAGCAATTGTCCACAAGTGCAAACAGGTCAAAAATCATAAGAGACGCTCTCCTCAACACATTCTCCTCACATTCTCCTCACATTCTCCTCACACACTCCTCACACACTCCTCACACACTCCTCACACTCTCCTCACACTCTCCTCACACTCTCCTCACACTCTCTCCACGCCCTTCTCACAGGAGAATATTCATCTTTCCTTAATAGGTGTTATAATTTGGTTTCCACGGTATCATATATTTTATTTAATGCTTATAGCTTTATAAAACATATAAGACCTCACCGTTAGCAATATATTATTCATGGTGGAATTACAACATGACACTTGAAATGAAAGCTTAACTTTAAATAAAGTGAAGCCATTTATATATCTTTATGAGATATATAAATAAATTTATAATAAATAATTTATTTAACCTCTAAAAGTAATTTATTTAATAAACGTTAGATATAATAATTATGTATATTATACAAGTATTATTTTATTATTATTACTTCTCAACAACCCACACGCTCTCCACAACAATGCACGCCACCACTTTCCACGTCTTCTGCTCTCGGTAGCCTCACTGGGCCTCTCAGTCTCCACCACTCTCCACGTCTTCTGCTGTCGGTAGCCTCACTGGGCCCTCTCAGTATCACTGCGGTGGCGGAGGATCCACGCCGCGGCGCGCGCGCCGCTGTCGAACGCGCCGTGCACACAGCCGTTTCCGTCGCCCACGGTGTGGTCGCCCGCAAACCGCACCGTCAGCGCGCCCAAGCCGCAGCTGGGGTGGTCGCCGGAAACATGGAGAAGCAGGTCGTACGGGTCGTCGCCCACGTGCACCGCGGTGTAGGAGCCGCGGATGTACGGGTTCACTGTCCAGTCCGACACGATCACGTTGATGGGGTCGGGCACGGCGCCGGCGGCGAGTTTGGATAGCATGGGCTTGAGATAGGGCCATGCGCGGGCAGGCGCGGCCTCGAGGTACTCGGTGACGGGCGACAGCACCTGCACCACGAGCGCGGGCGCGCCGTGGCGCGCGTAGTTGACCACGGAGATGGGGTACTGGAAGGGGCGGGGGAGGGAAGCAGGGGTGTTGGGAGTGTCGGTGCTGCCAGGGGTGCCAGTGTCGGTGCTAGCAATAACTTCATCCTCGTCCGCCATCACTTCAAACAGATCGCCGTCCGGCCACCACACCCCCGAAAACTCCAACACAACCTTGCCGAGCGCACCAGTGTGGAGCGCGCCAAACAGCGCCGCCATGGCGCGCGGGAGCGGCGGCGCAAACCGGAGCGCGTGCGCATGCTCGGGCGCGAGCGCAAGAACGCTGTGCGGAACCGCCACCACCACGTAGTCGGCACAAACCGTGCGCGTGGCGCAGTGGACCACATGGCGCCGCCCGCCGTTTCCACCCCTGCGTACGCCCGCCCCGACGTCCCGCTCGATCAAATGCACCGCCTCACCCAAGACCACGGGCACGCCTGCGGCCACATGGGCCACCACGCGGTCGTAGCCAGCGCGGTTGAAGAGGTGGCGCCCGTCGTAGTCCAAAAACGCGTGGCGCGCCGAAATCGCCCGGTGCAGCGCGCCGTGCCAGAGCTCGAGCGCGCGCACCATGCGCCCGCAGTACTGGAGCTGGGGCGCGGTGAGCCACGGCGCGCGCTCCACGAGATACTGCCGCGCCGCGCGCGCGAGCGACATGTCGGGCGCATCCAACAGGTCGCGGTACATGATCTCCACCCACCGTTCCATCTCCTCCACCACCCGGTTGAGGCGGAGCCCGGCCACGTCAAGTGCGCCGTGGGCCTCGCGCGCAAAGTACGCAGGGTCGGCGTCGTCGAAAACTCCGTCGCCCACGCTCCAGAGGCCCTGCTGCTCAAGGTGGTGGATCAAGCTGTTGGTGAGCAGGTCGTGGAACCATGCCGCGCCGAGATCGTAGGCGGCGCCGACCTTGGACCGCGCGCGCTCGGTGTAGATGCGCCCGCCCACGCGCGCCTGGGCTTCGACCACCACCACCGACTGGCGCGCGACGCCCGCTTCAAGGAGCGCCTGCGCGGTGCGAAGGCCTGCGATTCCCGCGCCCACAATGCACACCTCCACGTCGAGCGCGGCGCCGCGGGGATGTGGATTTTGTGGATTTTGTGGAGGTGGATTTTGTGGAGGTGGATTTTGTGGAGGTGAATTTTGTGGAGGTGGATTTTGTGGATTTTGTGGAAGTGCGTTTTGTGGATTTGAATCGGGTGTATTTCGTGGATTTGGTGGATTCAGTCTCGCCTTTTCTAGGTTTTCTGGTTGCGGGAGATTCTCTACATTACCCGGGTCGCTTGTGTCATCTTTTGGGTGCACATCTACCGCTTTCGGTAAACCAGAGGAGCGGCTCTTTGAGTCCCGCGAAGCACCCATTGTATACTGAGATGATGCTGAACCAAGAAACGAGTTTGAGCTAGAGTCTCCACATTGTTCACTCGGATTCAGACGGGTATGCATCCTCTGTGAAATGGCGCCTTCCCCGGTTTCTCTACTCCTTGCATCGAAAGACCCAGAGTTGCTCGTTTCTTTTTTCTCTCCACAGTCCTCGGATATCGTCAATTGCTCGTATTTCCGTAGAGCGTCACTTTCCATTGTAGTAGATGATGCGCGCTCAGACACCCAGACAAGTATCGTCACCGCTTGATTTTCTAAAAGGCGGAAGCTTCCTGTAAGAGTTCGCCCGGAGGTTCAACTCCTGAAATAAGCCACTGATGTAGGAAGTAACAGGAGTGACATGGAAGCATCGATGAACTATGTTATAACTCGCTCTATACCTCACATAGGTGAATAAATCTCCACCGTAAAGCTCTCAAGAAAACTCTACACGCTACGAACAATAACTGCCTGACTAGAAGTACCTGACTAGAAGTACCTGACAAGAAGTACCTGGCAAAAAGTACCTGACAAGAAGTACCTGACAAGAAGTACCTGACAGTATCTACTTGACAATTTCTACCTGACAGTATCTACCTGACAACATCTAACTGACAACATCTACCTCAAGTAACGTGCCGGTGATCTCCACGATCTCCTCATTTACATTTCCACAACCTCACATGTCTACACGATATAATCGTCTAGTATATCTTAAAGTATTTCCGGCCAGCCACCGATACCTCCCATCACAATCCGAGCGTCTTCTTAACGTGTTCCCGGACTTGCCGGTCGTACTCTTCCCGGTGGTCCCGCCACAACTTGCACGCGTCAATGTTGGCACCACTTTCCGGATTGGGCTCGGCCAACATCAGAACCACACTCAACAAAATCTTCTCCACACTCTGCACCGGCGACCACCGCTCCTCCGGCCGCTCGTACTGATTGGGATCTTCTCCGGGCGGATGCAAGATACTGATGCATACAGTCCCGTCGGCGTAGATGTTGGGATGGAGCAACGGCGGCTCGAACCGGAGAGTGGGAGGACTCAAAGGATAATCCAGCGGAAACTTCAACGTGGCGCTGAACACACCGTTGTGGTACGGAGTGTCGGCCGGACCTTCTAGAAGACAGTCCCACACAAAAAGATCGTCTTCAGCAACTGGGCCCGCCACAATCCCGGGAGGAGGGTCACGTGCAAGTTGTTGGTACTCTTTCAAGAGCCTTCTCTGTGCGGTGGAACGTGCCATTTTTGTGGTTTGAAGGTGGGGGAATCGGCGCCTTTTATGCTCTGGCGCCAGATAATGCGCCGCGACCTCGAGGAAAACACCCGTACACCAACCTACCCCAGGCGGTGGGCCCCATGGTGAAAACGGGCAAAATGTTTTGAAAATGGAAGTTTACGAATATGACGAGATAGAGGGAGGCTTGGAGATGGAGGTGATTTAAGTGGTTTTCCAGAGAAGGGTCCATGCCTGGCAATATTCCTTGTTTGAAAAATCCGTACACCCACCCGTACCCTCGCATACCTTACGACGCACACCACCTTAACCGACGCACACACGAGGAAAAAACCCGTACCGCCCGAAATGTTAGTGGGGGACGATCTCGGCCCGACAAGGTGTGATTTCACTATTTGTTTGTGTTCTTACGACAAGTGTTGACGAGTGCTCCTACATGCCCCACCGACGTTGTCGGTGCTCATATTATGGGGTGAGAGACTACACTCGTACCCCCGCGTGGACGACACACCCGGACCTCCCATGACAGATAACCACGTAGCAGACCCGTGCACCGGCACTTTCTCCACCAACTTCATGTCTACCCTAGCAGCCAAAGTCAAAAACGTATTGAGCGGCGATACGCTCGTTTTGGTTCCTTCCAAATCAGCGCAAATTCCCGTTCCCGAGAGGCTTCTCACTCTCCAGTATGTTCGTGGCGACTCTTACGACGCCAGAGAGTACTTGCGCCAGTTGGTTTCGGGTAAGGTGATCCAGTTTCGTGTTCTCTTCACCCTTCCCCTGGGCAAAGAGTTTGGCGATGTCAAGGCGCCGATTTTCTCGTCGTTGATTGTCCATTTGTTGGAAAAGGGCTGGGTCAAGTTGAAAGACAACCTCCGGGCGGATTCGGACCAAGAGGCCGAGTTTATCGAGTCATTGAAGGAGGCCGAGGCGTCGGCCCGCGAGCGCAAGGTGGGGGTTTGGGCGCCGCTGTTTGCCGAGCCCGAAATCGTGCCGCTTACGCCGGAAATCGTCGCGTTGTCCCGCAAAAGACCACTTCCTGCGATCGTGGAGAAAGTGCTCGGCGGAGACCGCATTGTGGTGCGCGTGGTGGCCAAAAAGGGCCAGCATGTGCAGCTGCTGGTGCTCTTGGCCGGTGTCAAGTCCCCTCGTGGCGACGACCCCGACGCGAAGACCGCCAAAATCGGCCATCTTGCCAAACAGTATGTGGAAACCCATCTTTTGGGTGCGGCGGGCGTGAAGGTGACGTTTGTGGGCGAAAACAACACCGGCGTGCCCATCGTGCAGGTGGTGCACCCTTCAGGCAACAGCATCCACGCCAAGTTGTTGGAAAACGGCTTTGCCGAGGTGGTGGACTGGCAGTCGACTTTGGTGGGTTCTGCGGCTATGGGTGAGTTGAGAAAGGCCGAGCTTTCGGCCAAAGCGCTTGGAAAGGGCATTTTTGCCTCCTTGGCCGGCGTGTCTGCTCCGGCGGCGGCTACTTCTGCGAAAATCTCCGCCAAGTCGTTGAGACCCGGGCTCCGGGTGGAAAACGCCGTGGTGGCCAAGGTCATCAGTGTTGACACCTACAACGTGAGATTGCCTGCTGGTGACGAGGTGACGGTGCAGTTGGCGTCGTTGCGCGGCCCCAAGCCCAACGACACCACCGTGACCACAAATTCCGCCCACCAGCAAGTTTTGGTGCAAATGGCCCGCGAATTTGCCAGAACACACACCATTGGCAAGACGGTGGTGATGGCGGTGGACGGCCACCGCAGCGCCAACGAGGCGTTGAACTTGCCCGCGCGGTTCTTGGTTTCGTTTGAAATCGGAGGCAAGGACTTTTCCGAGCAGATTGTGGCCCACGGCTTTGCGACTGTGATCAAGCACAACAAGCAGACCGCCAGCGAGCGTGCACTCAACTGGGACAGACTTGTGGAGGTGGAAGAAGCCCAGAAGAAGTCGGGCAAGAACGGTGTTTTCTGCACCGGTGACATTGGCAAGATCTTGACCATGGGTGCGCGCGTGGTCAATGCGTCCGAGTCGCAAGTCAAGGCCAAGACGTTTTTCAGCAGTCTCAGCAAGAAGGGCCGTGTGTCCGGATACCACGTGGAGTACGTTTCTTCCGGCAACAGAGTCAAGTTGTTCAATCCGAAGGAAGGCATCAAGTTGACGTTGGTGTTGGGCGGCTTGGCCAACACCAAGGCCGAAGAGAGCTTGGACTATCTCAACCGCAAGTTTTTGCAGAGAAACGTGGAGTTTGACGTGTACGACGCGGACAAGGTGGGTGGATTCATTGGCAACTTGTACGCTGGTCATGCGTTGAAGCCGGTGCAGGTGGAGTTGTTGGAGCAAGGATTGGTTTCGCTCTTTGAGCACGCGGCCCACGCCAACCAATTTGGTGCCGATTTTTTTGCTGCCGAGGACAATGCCAAAAAGGCACACAAGGGTATCTGGAAGGACTACGACGAGGCTGCGGCGCAACAGGCTGCGGACGAAACGTCGTCGAGAATGCAACAGCTCAGTCTCGAGGCGCAGAAACCCAAGTTTTTCGACATTGAGATCGTTGACCTCAACCCTAGCGGCGTGATGTCATTCCACCTCACCGATGCAGCCACCGCCAGCAGTTTCAAGGCGTTCAAGGACGCGTTCAACCAATTCCACGCGCAGAATGCGTCGGCCAGCGCTGCGTCGGTCGACCTTCCTGTGAACTTGGCCAAGGCACCAAAGAAGAACGAGTTAGTGTCGGCCAGATTCGATGAGAACGGCAAGTACTACCGTGCGCGGGTGGTGGGCTTTGAGAGAGCGTCCAACACCTATGAGGTGAAGCACGTGGACTTTGGAAACGTCGACAAGGTGCCTTTGCTGTCGTTGCGGGTTCTTCCCAAGCAGTTTGGCGTGGATGTGATCAAGCCTTTTGCCCACACGTGCCAGTTGCAGAACATCTCGTTGCCTCCCAACCAGCCTCGTGATTACTTGACAGAGGCTGTCTACTTTTTGGAGGACTTGACATTCGACAAGAAGCTTGTGCTTTCCGGATTACCATCACGCACTGCTGGCGTCGAATACGATGCTATTTTGTATGACGCAGAGCAGTCGTTGAAGGATGCAGACTACACCATCAACAAGCAGTTGGTGAGTGAGGGTTTTGCGATTGTGGATGCGGAGTGTGGTGCTCACTTGAAGGAGTACGTTGAGGGTCTTTTGAAGGAGCAGAACAGGGCCAAGGCAGACCGTGTTGGATGCTGGGAGCTTGGAGACATTACTGCGGACGAGCCATTGTAAATACAAAATGTACGTTTGAGTTGAAGCAAACGAGAAATAGAGAGCTGTTCCCAGTGTTGAGTATTATATATTTCTTTTTGCCAATATCGGTTGGCCATGAAAGGATGTAGCTACTGCTCTTTCTCTGGGTACGGGGTACTAGACGTGCATACGGTGACAAGCGTAAGAATGACTACCCGAGCGTGCAAAAACCAGAAGGCCTACCTTATTTCAAATTTCCAACTTCTCTTTCTATTCTCCGCCTGTCAAACGACCCTGCTAACCCTATATCCAAGTCTTCTCCGCGCGTACTGCATGTAACACACCGACTATCTCAGTCGCGAAAGGTCAATGGCACGCGCGCCACTTGAGCGAGGGCACACCCGTGCCTCCCGGGTCAGAGCCATGTAGTTCGTCTGGCTTCACCAGCAACGCAAGAGAGAAATTCCAGACAGCCGCCAGCACCACTAGCCGCCACCCACCAGAGGCTGCAAGAGAAGAGATAACAAAATTTTTCCCAGAACACTCCCCGCTCTGTGGCCAGGTGGCACTATAGAATACGATGGAAGCGCGCAAATTCGCGGGCGGGTAACTGCGCGATAGCGATTATTGTCAACGGCCAGGACGAAAAATCCGGTGGCCACCGACTACTCTTCTTAGCGAAAATGAATCCGGCCTTCTCGAATATGGGGCTCATGTTGATCATGATGCAAGTCTCGCGCCGCTTGGATCTTGAAAACCCAGACATCTTGTTCTACGTGCGTGTGGGTTACATTGCGTGCCAGCTTATCGTTTTTGGCGTTTGCATGTACGTCAAATGGCAAATCAACAAGAAAAACGACTTGACCACGATCAAGTACGTGGAGCCAGCCAGCCCATTGTCCGGTCAAGCTGAAGAAAAAGCGGTTGTGACCACTGTCAAGGAGTACGACATGAAGCAGATTGACACCCAGATCAAGGGTATTTTCACCTCGTTGGCGATGATGGGCTTCATGCACGTGTACATGAAGTACACCAACCCCTTGGTGATGCAATCTGTTTCTTCGGTGAAGTCTGCGTTGGAGACCAACATTGTCAAGATCCACTTGTTTGGCCATGCCGCGTCTGGTGACTTGAAGAGACCATTCAAGGCTGCGCCTGGTTTGTTGCAAGCGTTGCTGGGTGCTACTAGTGAGGTCAAGACCGACAAGGCTTCGATTGACGCGGCCGAGACTGCGGGTGCCGGTGGTATTAAGGAAGATTAGTCAATATATGCCATTAGAGAAAGAGCTGTAGGGGTGAAGACGGGCCAGTACTGGCGAGAGTTTTGGACTAAGAGGAAACTGTATTAGTGATGGGCTTTAGAGGCATTAGGGAATGAGTACCAGACTGAGTAGGATAGAGCAATGAGTACCAGACTGAGTACGATAGGGTAATGAGTACCAGACTGAGTACGATAGAGTAACGAGTACCAGACTGAGTACGACAGGGTTATGAGTACCATACTGAGTACGATAGAGTAATGAGTACCAATTAACGAGTACTAGGTAATGAGTTACATTCGAGATGTGTAGCATTAGAATCCTCTCAGAGCATTTGAATTATATCACACACCAGGATTTTACCAGACGCTAGCATCACCAGACACTAGAATTCTACCCGACATAGCATTCTTCAAGACACTGGTTATCAACCAGACTCAAATTCTCTTTAGAATACTAAAGTAAAAGTATCAAACTGGACGCTCAAAGCACATGTACTACTAGTTGTCAAAGGCCATTATTCTACGTTTCCACTAGACAAGCCAATTACAAGTGCACCTTTAGCAAGGACACCATCATCCAACTTTTAATTTCGTTACATAAAAAAATCATTGGAGCAAAAACTACAAGGCTAACGCTCATCCTGATCACTAGCGCATCGTACCCCAACCTCCACCAACCGCGCTCTCCACCTCTCCTCTACTACTTTATCTTATATCACTTTATCTTCGATTAATGTTCGATCACTTTTTCTTTTACTCTATCTTTTTATCAATCTCCCAACACCTCATCCTCTTTGACTTATCCTCTATTGATTATCTCCCACTGACTCTTCCTCTATTGCTTTATCTATCGCTTATCCTATTTCTTCTACTCAAAATCGTTCACCAAAATACACTCCTGCTCCCGGCCCCGGACAAACCCGATCGTGTCCAATACTCGCGTACTCACAATCAACTCTCTCACTGTCCATTTCCCCACATTGTAAATCTCCGGCACCGCAGCGTTCATCGGCAAAATCACGTTTTCGTAGAGCTCACGGAACTGAAGCACCTCCGCAGCCTCCACAACAGTCTCGCTATCCATACGGGCAAAACAGGAAGCAATCCATTCGGGCAAGTAGTCATCCTCATTGTGGTACTCGTTTCTGTTGTAGCACCGGATCAAGTACAAAAGCCACACCTGGTCCAGAAGCTGGCCATTAATGATATCTTCATACGAAGACACACCCATAGTCACGAGCAACGAGCGGGCAAATGGGCCATCCCGCTTATACACACTTTTGAGCGAAACTAGTTTCGACTTGTGCTCCGCCAAAATCTCCTTTTCCATGCGCTTGGCCAACTTGGCTCCGCCGTCAAGAAGCTTCTTCTGACCCTTGACGTAAATGCGCACCGCAGTGGCGTTTTCCGACGTGCTCGAGAGCGAAAGCGCAAGCGACTGGTCCAAAAGAGACGATTTGGATTCCAATGCCTGACGCAAATGATTCAAGCCACTGAGACGCATGCGAAGGGTAGGAGTGGTTTCCCACGCAGAACGAACAAGCCACTGGAATGTATCGATCAAGTTCGCGGGGATTCGGTCTTTGGAAACGAAAAAGAGAAGATCTCTGTCGGTGCCGGAGGCGGAATTTGGCTCCAGCGTTTTCTTTTCATCATCGGTACCTGTTTGAACTACGCTGGTGGTGTAGTCTGCAATAGTAGGAAGCTCCACATTCTCTTTGAGCACTGGCCAAACCTGTTCAGGAACCCGGATTTTGAGTGCCACCAGGTCCGCCGGATTTGCTTCGAGACAGAACCCGTAAGCCAACAAGAGCTCCTCGTTTCCCTTCTGGCCATAGTTATTGAATACTTCTCCGCCTGGAGCGTCTGTTTCGAGACGAAACACTCCGTCACCTACTGCCCAAGATACCTTTGCAGTAGGAGAGTGATTGAGAAGGTCTATCACCGGAACAAGCATCGCTGCATCACGAGCACCGCCGTTTTCACCTTCCAACAAGTACGCAGGGAATGAACGCAGTTTGATGATCATTGCGGCCCACAAATACGCCGGAAAACTTGTCCAGGCATCAACATCAACACATGTGAGGTACTGGTGCATCTGCTCGGCAGTGTAGAACCGGTGCTCGTAGTAGAACTTCATCGCCACATAGTGCAGTTCGGGTAAAGTCATATCAGGCAAAATACTGACCACCAGCCACCACTCTTCGATAATCTCCGTCAAATTGTCGCGGAGAGAGCTGCCGAGATTGGTACCTCCAAGCAATTTCTGATCTTCCGCCAGCCACACGTACGGACTGTTTACTGTAGTAGGAAGAGACTCAATGTAAGCCTTGTAGAAAGACGACGGCAAAACAGCAGACGAGCGCTCGCGGGCCAAAAACAATTTAAGAATGGCGTTGACATTTCGGGTCTTTTTGCTGATTTCTGCGAATTCGGGGCCGAAACTGGCGATGGCCGCAGGTATGCCAATAATGAGTTCAGCAGGAACAGAAATGGAGATTGGCCCCGGTTCGGAAACGGCGCCGAAATTGTTATCCCCTACGCTTTTGAACGAAACGCAAGGAGAGATTTTGCTTCCATGAGCACGTGCCCACGTAAGAAGAGCGTCAAGCAGCATGTAGTTGGAGATTTGACGATGGAGGTTTGGTGTGGAGATTTCGCGATGGAGTATGTAGTACATCACCAGATCTGGGACGTTTTCGGGCGAACCATATCACCGAAAGAATTGTATGAAAAACGTGACTGAAAGAATTGCTGATAAATATAAAACCCGGGGGAGCCCCCAATTTGAGCCATAACTTCTTTTGGATGAGATTTCTACTTCACGTCTACCTTCTTCCTCTACCTTACATTGCAACTACACAATCATACACGCACTTATTGACCACACCGTAACCACATTTTGCAATTTCCTCATATTTTCTCATTATTATGTGAAGCCATGGAATCAGCTCCTCTATTTGCAAGCTGGTCCGCAGCCTCATTTCCTTCATCTCCCAGATGCCCCTTCACATGGTTAAGAGTCAACTTGTCGCCGTAATAGGATTTCAATTCACGGTACATTTCGACCGACGGCTTGATGAGATCCTGGTTGGCCACGCTGGCTCCGGAACTGTTCTTCCACCCGTTTTTTTCCCACAGATCACTCCATTTCTCAATGCAGTTCTTCGTATACATCGAGTCGGTGAAGATATTGTAGCCCTCGGGCGACTTGTTGTCCTTAGCATGCTGGAGAGCATATTTGAGCGCATGCAACTCCGCTCTCTGGTTGGTAGGTTTCACCTCCTTGATGTTGTCAACCTCGTGAAGCCCAACACCTCTGTTTCTCGCATCGCCTCTTCCAAAGTAGACTCCAAATCCCGAGTTGGGCACACCAGACTTTCCGTTGCCTCGCGACGCTCCATCGATATAGATGGCGTTTTTCGGGCTCTTCTTAGGCTTAGAAACACCATATGATCCGACTGTATGGGATCTGTAACTGCCAGAACTAGAGTATCTGGAGCCAGAACCAGAGTCTCTGGAGCCAGAACCATATGAGCCAGTGTTCCCAGTGCCTCCGCCATCCACAAAGGCCTGCGCCTCTTGCGGTGTGCTGAACTTCTTGTACCGAGCATTGGAGAAGCCCGCGACCTGGCTCTTGCAAGTATCCCAAGAGGTGAAAACTCCAGTTTTGTGGCCTTTAGCGACCGCATAGTACGCAGCCTTCTTGCCCATTTCTAGTAGTGGGGTGAGTTTCTTCAATTTGTGTGAAGTGGGTTCTATATGACAAGAATCCTTGTTGCAGCGATATGCACTCTGACTGCAAGGCCCTCCCAAAATCGGGCTTACGTGCTTTGTAAAATGTTCCAGATATGTCCCTTTCTTGAGCTCATGTCTGAAACTTTTAGGAATACTCACTTCAGACACCTCAACTATATAAATCTATGTTTCCCGTAGGTTCTCTGTCCTTCAAGGATCAAACATCTCTACACGAATCTCTGGTTTGTACACACTAACGTTACTTATTTACAAATGCCTGAAATATACTCCGATGCCTCCTCTGCTCAATCTCCTTATGGGATTGTACATGACCATGACACTATGCCACCTCAGCCATTTAGTACTGGAAAGTCTACTGAATGTATCAATGAGTGAGAATTAAGCCAGGGCATGTATAGCGTTGTTATACAGTCTGCTTCACAAATTCGCAGTGAATGCGCGTTCAGATACATGTGTAGGTGGGTTCAGATAGAAGTACGCATGGCAACTAGTTATATCTAGAGGAGACACAAATTGTCTACTGTTTTTGTTCATAATTGTAACAACTAAAAGAGCTCAACACCAAGAGGATTACGAAGACACCATAGTATTTTCTGTACATGACCAATTTTGCAAGAGCATTTCTCAATGAAATGTCGCTCCTAAAGCAGGTCCGTTGGAGTGCTAACATATTCGCATCAAGGTAGTAGTGCAAACATATTCGGATTAGCAATGTAGTTGCAGTGCAGTCACTTTGCAAAAACTTCGCTGAGATAAAAATAATTAGAGTCAAGCTGTCCGGTTTGACTGTAGCTATTCCGCCGTAAATACTACTGGTGCATCACTAAAACCGCGATAGCACGCACTAGAGATTAACACAAATTACATTACCCAGAAAATCCATTCAAACATTGTACACGCTTCAATACAGTCCGCTGGCAGCTACGTACCAAGAGATCCAATTTTCCGCCACAATAGACTCGGCCCAGAAGCTTGCAACCTGTGATCGTTCGAATTTTCCTGGTAGTGCATATCCCAGGTGATTAGTGATGGTTCTCAATCACACCACATTGACTGCATAGGTTTCGAGATCTTTCCTTCTTCTTCACCAACATGCTCCCAGCTTTCAGGTCGTTGGCTCTCAGAAGAACGCCGGCAGTTTCTGCTCGCTTCATACATTCCTCGTTTTCTCGTTTCAACCAACAGCATTCGGCTCAAAACGAGCAGTCGCCAGAAAAACCGAAAAAGAGACCGTTGAGCAGAGTGGCTATTGGAGGATCGCAAGAAAACAGCCTGAAGTACTCTACAGGCGATGGGATCGAGTTTGCTGCATGGAAGGCCGTTGTTGTCTTGTTTGTGGGCGGCGGATGTTTCACCTGGTGGTTTACCAGAGAAAAAGAGAAGTTGCGCATTCAGAAAGAGGTGGAGAGCAAAAGAGGCATGGGAAAGCCTTTGATCGGCGGCAACTTTACGTTGGTGGACACAGAGAACAAGCCGTTCACCCAGGAGAACTTGAAAAACGACAAGAAGAAGTTCTCCATCATCTATTTTGGCTTTACTCACTGTCCCGATGTTTGTCCTGATGAGTTGGACAAATTGGGCGAGATGTTGGAAGAGCTTAAATCCAAGGACAATATTGAGTTACAATCGATTTTCATCACCTGTGACCCGGCGCGTGACTCGCCTGAGATCATTGCCCAGTACTTGGAAGACTTCCACCCTTCGATTATTGGCTTAACCGGAACTTACGAACAGGTGAAGAATACGTGCAAAAAATATCGTGTGTATTTCTCCACTCCTCCAGATGTGAAGCCTGGTCAGGATTACTTGGTGGACCACTCGATTTTCTTCTATCTTATGGATTCCGAAGGTCAGTTTGTGGATGTGATTGGCAGAGAGGTGGACGCCAAGTCTGGAGCAGATAAAATCAGACAACACGTGAATGCGTTCATTCCTCAAGCAGAGAGAGAGGCTAGAAAACAGTCGTGGTTGGGTTTCCTTTATAAGTAAACCAAACGCAAGCTTGTACATAGATAACTGTTTATTGATTGAGCTTTCGAAGGGCCAGCAAAAGGAGAGTTGCTGGTTGCATTGTAAAACGTAGACATTACGAAACCACAAGATGCAAATTTTCTGAAGAGAATCCGTTGGAGAATGGGGAAACATAATGGTAACATTGTACTGCACATTAGCATTATGGAAGAAGTTTGTTCTGTAGAAAAGGCTAACAACGTCAAGGGAAACAGAATTACAATTCTTCCTTTATGGCAAGGGTTTTTTCAATTCTTCTAATTGGTCATTATTGGGTGTATCGACTGAGATCAGAGAGTATATGAGTAATTTACTGTCAGATATGCATGTCTTGCATCCAGGGACGAATGCGCTTAGGGTTCTCGTTTCATCAAAGTAGCTTGATATTAACTAGTCCCACTTTGTTTTGATGATGATTAACCAAATCAAAGGAAAATAATAAATCAAAGGAGATTGAAGTAGCAGACACGCTTTTTTACGACTCTCAACTGTGAAATATCTCACAATTGACCAAGTTTGTCGTGTGAGAATTATCAGACTTCGTCGTGGCTCAATTTTGGAGAAGATGACTCTGATCAAAAAATTAAAGCTCAAATAGACGTGAATAACCATTTGCATATGTAAGTCGTCAAAAATGTTCACACATTATAACATTTCTTGCAGATTGGACCGCATGCGTTTACCGGTACTAGCTTTGCGACATTTGCTCCGGCGCTATAAAGTAGCCAAAATCGGGGCTACTGCAATATTAGATCGGTAAATGAGTTCAAAAAAGGATTTCGTGCCAAACGAAACCACGTCCATTGTTTCTAGTGAAGAGAATAAGACTAAAAAACTCGAAAAGTTGAAATGGCTACACAAATTGGATTCATTGGGCGTGGAAGAAAGAGGAATAGAGAGAGTACGGCCGGAAGAACGGTTATCTGGCCCCATTTGGAAACGATACGTTGATGTTTTAGGTCTTTGGTTTGCGGGATGCGGAGGAATTACCACAATGTCGAGTTTTTTCTACCCAACCTTATCCTACGGTCTAGACATGAAGCAATCTCTCATTGCAGGACTTATTGGGATGAATATTGGATGCCTCGTTCCAGCTTATTGTGCTACCATGGGTCCCAAATCGGGATGTCGTCAAATGGTGACAGCCAGATTTCTTTTCGGCCAGTGGGGTGCTAAGTTTATTGCGTTGGTATGTATTTTGGGAGGAATTGGCTGGTCGGTGGTGAATTGTGTTGTTGGAGGACAAATGCTCTCAGCTATTTCAGGAACTCCGCTTACTACAGGAATTGTAGTCATTGTGATTGTCAGCTGGGTAATTGCTGTATTTGGGATCCGTGTTTTGCTTCGATTTCAAATTGCAGTGGCCGTTCCTACCAACATTGCGATTTTATTGTTTTACATTGTTGTGGGGAAAAAAGCTAGCTACATTAGCTTAGCTAACGCTATGACTCGGGAATTGGGATACTCTGCCTCTGCTATTACGGGAAATTGGCTCTCATACTTTACTATTACCTATTCCACCACCTCCTCATGGGGAAGCTGTGCGTCTGACTACTATATTTTGTTCCCTGATCATACTTCAGACTTGAAAATATTCTTGGTGACATTTTTCGGAATCGCTATTCCATCCAATTTTGCCGCTATCGTCGGAACACTAGCTGGATCCATAGCGTACTCCAACACGGAATGGTTGAATGCGTACAACACTTACTCGGTGGGAGGAATCATTGCCGAAGCGTTTAAAGTTTGGGGAAACTTCGGAAAGTTTGTCGTGGTAGTGTTGTATTTGTCACTCGTGTGCAACACCATTATCAACACATATTCTGGAGCATTCCAATTTCAGCTTGTTGATATGCGATTAGCATTTGTGCCTCGGTGGATCTGGGCCACCGTGGTTTCTGCAATTTTCCTAGCTGTTTCGCTTGCGGGAAAAGAGCACCTTTCTGAAATCATCAGTACGGTATTGCCGATGCTTGGGTACTGGGTTTCCATCTACATCTGTCTTCTTTTGGAGGAGAATGTGCTCTTCCGCAGAAGAAATGCCAGCGAAACCCACTATCTTGAATTTGAAGGTGACGAGAAGAGCATACTTTACAGTTGGGAGAAATGGGACAAGCCTCATCAAAGAACTGCTGGTTATGCGTGTGCAGTGGCCTTTTGCTGTGGAGTAGTAGGCGCAGTTATGGGAATGGACCAAGTATACTACATTGGGCCAATTGCGAAGAAGATTGGCTCTTTCGGTGGAGATATAGGTATGTGGCTTGCCATAGCATTCTCTGGTATTACATACCCAGGATTGAGATGGATAGAATTGAAGAAAATGGGCCGTTAAGTGGCCAGTGATTGAGAGTCAGCAGCTCCGATATAGATTTTTCGAATTTTGAAGATGCAAAAAACTCTTCGAGATAGATGTTGACGGCCATCCTGTATTTCTGAGCTTTGTATTTTCTGAGCTTTGAATTCTCTGAGCGTTCTATTCTTTGGGGTTAGTATGCTAATTTTAGTACCTACAGTTTCCAGTTTTCGAGTGCACAATCAGTGGCAACGGCGAGGCGATTCGGATTTCTTTTCTCGTCTATTAATTTCATTATCTCCCCTTCTTATCTCTTTTCCAAAGGTCCCAAACAGTAAATCGCTGATCTTGCACCCCAATCTGTACGTGTGAGCAGTCAAGATATCTACAAATAGGGAGCACCTTCCAATTATTATCATCTGACAGCACACAGAAACCGCCAGTATACCCCCCAATCTAAAATATCGTCTACTTTTGAGATTCTGCCCATTCTGCAGAAACTCCACCCATTCTACCCATAAAGCGTGTATACACACCCTTCTCGGCTTATCTCTATCTACTACCATTCCTATGGGTCTCTCTCCAGAACAACTCGCCAAGTTCGACCAAGAGGGCGTCATTTGCATTCCCGACTTCTTCTCTGCAGAGCAGGTGTCTTCCATGCTCTGTCGCTCCCGCCAATTGCTTGCGGACTTGGATCTTTCTACCCATCCGCGGACTCAGTTCAAAACTGGCGAAAACGACCATATCGGCGACCAGTACTTCTTTGACTCGGCAGATAAAGTGTCCTTTTTCTTTGACACCGACGCCTTTGACGAAAACGGCAATCTCCGTTTCGCCAAAGAGAAGGCCGTCAACAAAATCGGCCACGGACTCCACTTGCACGACCAGTTGTTCCAGCAAATGACGTTTGGTGCCAATGTCAAAGAGGTGGCGCGCTCCCTCAAGATGGAAGACCCCCGGGTACTTCAAAGTATGCTTATATTTAAGAACCCGGCCTCCACGGAGGATGCACGTGACAACGCCGTGCCGCTGCATACCGACGGAACATTTTTATTTACCAAGCCGCAGTCTGCGATTGGGTTCTGGATTGCGTTGGAGGACTGCACCGTTGAGAATGGGTGCCTCTCGTATAATCCGGGGTCACACAAGACGTTTCCGATCACAAAGCGGTTTGTCAAGGTCGACGGCGGCAACAGTGGCTGCAACTTTCTTGATTTGCCTCATGGGCCGGTTCCAGAGGATCGCGCAGAAGATTACCGCTATGTGGAGTGTAAAGCTGGGTCCTTGGTACTCATCCACAACTCGGTGCTCCACAAGTCGGAGAAGAATAGCCTGGCGCTCTCGCGGTACGCGTATGCGTTCCACGTGATTGAGGGCATGGCGGAGTATGACGAGTTGAACTGGTTGCAGACTCCAGTTTCTGGCGGAGCGGAGTTTCTGAAGTTGTATGAGGGATGATACATTGATAATGGAAGAATGTGTGTGGGGAGTGTTGGGGGGTGTTGAGAAGTGTTTGGGAGTATGTGTTCAGAGAAGAGTAGGAGTGGCAGAAACCATTCATAGGAATCACCAGAATTAACGGCATGATGGGAGAAACAGTAAGTTTGTAGACAAAGAGAATTCGGAGAGCATGATGAAGAACCAGTTTATCGTGAAAGAATAGAGAACGATCAAGATTAAAATTATTATTTAACATTGTTTATAAAAAGGGTATTTCTGATCCGCTACACAATTCCACCAATATCAACCACATCAACACCATTTCTCAGATGCTAGTCGGATACACAGCCACCTATCGCTGAAAGCCAAAATATTGCTTGAATAATTCTACCTCTACGTAATGGGCGCTAAGCAGTCTCGTATATTTAGACGTATTTTCTAAATTAGACCATTCCATCTAGTCTATGCGTTACTCCAATCACCATCAGCACTCAGCAGGAGTAAAAATGCATGTAAGAAGTCGCAACTGGAGAAATTTTTAATAAGCCTTTTATCCTATACCCACTCTTTACCCCATACCCACTCTTTACCCCATACCCACTCTTTACCCCATACTCACTCTTTATCCCATGTATCCGTCTCAATACCATGTACCCACTCATCTTCCATGTGCCTTCTACCACATTCCCTACTGACACCACCCTAAACGCCAAAACCACACAAAACACAAAACACGCCGCCAGATCACAGTAACCCGTCGAAAATTTCAATTCTGAAAATTTTCACGTCTGTCTTCGGCCTCTGGAGTTGCGACAGATTATTCCCCATTCGGAGTTTTAGCCATCGGTCCGGCACGCGACCGTTTTCCGTCTGCAGGACACATCCGTACCTGCAGTCCCGCACCCGTGCCGTCTCCACCGCGATAAGAGGCGCTCCCTATCGCCACACTATTTGTATTACTACTTTCTTTTCAGATCTACCGCCAATTGTTCTAAAAAAAACTGCTATCTCTATTTGCGCCGTTTAAAGCCCGCAAACCCACCCCTTACGTTGTATTGGCTTGTTTCTTGGCCAAGTCTACCCCCATCATCAACCACACATTTGTCTATTTGTGATAGTGGATTCTTCCCAGCCATTCACCTTCCACCCGCTCAATCCCCGTTTTGTGGATCCCCTTTTGCATTTGTTGCATTCCGCTTGTGAACTAGCGCGTACCCACTTGTGATACCCCCAAGTTTTTTGCAACCATGTCGGTTCCTTCCGGCTCCCGTTTGGTGGATCTCCGCCTTGGCCCTGTGCCTGTGGGCCGCGCCAGCGCCCGCGACAGCGCCCGCAGCGCCAAGGCCTCCAACATGTACATCCGCAACTCCCACCTCTCCAAAGCGCATGCGCGGCTCTGGGCTGATGACGACGCCGTGTTTGTGGAAGATAGTGGCCTGACTTTTGGAACTGTGGTCAATAACGTATTGCTTTTGCCCGAGCAGCCGGTGCGGCTCCGCGCCGGCGACGTGCTTGGGTTTATTGTCAACCGTCCTCTGACGGTGATTGAGCAGATGCGCCGCGCAGGCGTAGCCGTGCTGTTGGCGCGGATGTTGAATCCGCGGGTGCGGTTGCAATTCACCGTGGCCCAGTGCGGCAACCGCCGGTTGGAATTGCAGCCAGTCAATGACGTGGCTGCGGACGCGCTGGTGTTGCTTGACGACGACGAGCACACTCCAGAGGTGCGGGAGGAGGTGGCGCTGAACGGCTCGCGCGACGAGTCGGCCGCCGAGGTGTCGGACACGGATGTTGCGACCGCGGCGGTGTTGCTGCTGTTGCTGTCGCCACATTTGGCCACTGTAGGCGCGTTGGCGTCGCAGTCGGTGGAGATTGACTCCGACTCGGACGCACCGGAGGAGGAGTCGTTTGTCAAGGAGGTTTTAGTCGATTTGGTGAACGATGCGGACGATGCGGACGATGCAGACGATGCAGACGATGCAGACGATGCAGACGATGCAGACGATGCAGACGATGCAGACAATGCAGACGATGCAGATGCGGCCGTATCGTCGCCGCGGTGGGATGACGATGTGGTGGACTGCGAGTGCGACCTTGGCGAAACGGCTGAGAAGCATACCGACTGTTGTGCCGTGTACCACCCATGTGAAGACCCAAGTGAGCACGCCGAGTGCGGTGAGTGTGGTGAGTGTGGTGCCGAGTGTGCTTTCGGTTCTGACTGTGCCTCTGACTGTGCCTCTGACTGTGCCTCCGGGTGCGCCGCGAATTGCTGTTCCGAAGATTACGACCTGGATGGCTACAACCTGGACGACTTGGAGCACATGGTGGAGCTCGTATCCCAGTGCTTGGGCTCTGACTCCGAAGTGGAGACTGCTTCTGATAGCGGGGAGTCGGTGGAAAGCTCAAGCTCGCGCTCGTTGCTGACGAGAAGCTTCCACGATGCCGAGTTGGAAGAGTCTGAATCCGATTCCGAACTGTACGAATCCGAGCTGCAGCTCGAAAAGCTGAAGCTGATTGGCTCCATAGTCAAGGACGCGGCAAAGGTTGCTCTAGTGGCAGCAGGTACGGTTGTGACATTAGTGGCCTACGGCTCGTCTTCCCTGGCTCTTAAAGTTCCGCATTCCGATGCTGCTGAAACAACGGACGGATGCGATGCTGATTGTGGCGAGTGTGATGTTGAATGTGGCGAGTGTGACTCTGTTGTGGTTTTCCCAAACTACGAGCATTATGCGAGAGAAACAGGTCTCGAAGGAGATTATGACTCCCACGATGATGCCACGTACACTGTCGAACTTGTCTCCCATGCTCTGAGCGAACTGCTGGAGGAATTCGATCTGGAATCTGCGCTGGACTCAGGCTCCGACTCCGAGCTGGAAGGCTATGATCTGTCAGAAATCGATCAGTTGGTGAAACTTGTTACAGAGGGTACGGACTTTGAATCAGAGCTGGAGTCCTACTCAGAGAGTGACGCGTCAGTGGAAAGCACAAGTGTGGAGCCCAAACTGTCATCTAGAAAGAGAAGCTACGATGAGGCCGAGTTGGAGGAAGCCAAACCAGAGTCTGAGCCCACGGAGAGTGAGCCTGAGCCGAAGAAGCGGAAACTGTTGATCGGCACTGTGGCCAAAGAAGCGGCCAAGGGTATGATTTATGCTATGGGCACGATCGTTGCGTTAGCAGCTTACGGCGGATATCTCGAGCTGCAGAAATAGTGGATATAGGTTTGGATTTGGTTTTATTAGTGTTTTAATTTATACCCTGAAAACGTCAGTAGCGGCACCGAAACCTTCAGACGCACCGACTGCGAAAACCTTAGCCTGGCAACGCAAAAAGATAAGCCACCTATTTGGACTACGACGGCGTCTACAAAAAGCAGTTCCGGTCCCAGCAGAACTCATTGCCCAAGTAAAGAAATGTGTCAGAAACACCAATCATTTACCAAATCCCATAGCTGGGCATCCCAAAAACCCTCTATTGCTTCCCGTTCTTGTGCACGTTCATCTGCTGTTGCATCATTGGCAGACCCATCATCTGCTGTTGCATCATCGGCAGCGACATGTTCATGCCCATGTTCTGATACATGCTATTGTCCATTCCCGACATATCAGGCGACTGCGACGGGGCAGGCTGCTGGGGCTGCAGTTGCTGTTGAGTCTGCGGTTGTTGCGATTGCAGCTGTTGTCTTTGCATTGCCTGGCGCCGTTGCTGTTGAAGAAGCTGGAACTGCCGGAGCCGCTGGAAGTATGTGGGGAACCGCTGCAAAAGCTGCTGCTGGATATGCTTTGCTTGTTGCATTGCCTGCTGCTGCTGTTGAGGTGTGAGACGGCCGCGGTTGGGAGCAACGCCCGTGTTGCTCATCTGCACAAGAGCGTTCATTCTGGCCTGCAATTGGCGGAATGTATGCTGTTCCTGTGGTGATAACGACATTTGGAAAATCTGCTGTTGTTGCTGTTGTTGCTGCAGTGGTTGAGCGGTCGACGACGATCCAGACGTGGCGCCCGGCTGGGTGGCAGGCCGCTGGGCCATGCGCGGCACGTTTTGGCCTTGAATCGACTGATTGACGTTCTGTGCCGGCACTGACTGGCCCGGAACGCCTTGGCCGGGCAGCGACATGTGGCCCATTTGCTGTTGCCACGAAAGATTGGCGCTTCCCATCTGCAGCATACCCATGTTCCCGGATGGAACCACAGGCGTGCTCATGCCTGAACCAGGCTGCGAGTTGCCCATCAGCGGCGAATGTGTAGCCTGGTACTGAGGGTTCTGCGGCAGCATCTGGTTCATGGCACCCATCATCTTTGCACGCTTGGCGGGCGGCATCTGGCTCTGCATCTGGTTCTGCATCTGTCCCATCATCTGCTGTTGCTGGGGTTGCTGCTGTTGTTGCAGTTGCTGCTGCAGTTGCTGCTGCTGCTGCTGCTGCTGGCGCATCTGCTGCTGGCGTGCTTGCTGAATCTGCATCTGTTGGGCCCGCATGAGCTGAGCCTGCTTTGTCATCTGCTGTTGTTGCTGCTGCTGGCCCAAACCCAGATTGCGAACCATGTTTTGCATCTGCTGACCGGCAAAGTTCTGCACCGGCCGCTGCTGCTGGGGAGCGGAGCCGTTGGGCGCAGCCTGTCCCATGGGAGCGCTGAGGTGCTGCTGAGCCATATGTGGCACGGGAACCTGTCCCATCTGCAGTTGTGGCAGCAGGTGTTGCGGAAGGTGTTGAAGGGGAGGCGCCTGCTGTTGCATTGGAGTCTGTTGAGGTTGTTGCTGCTGTTGTTGCTGTTGTTGTTGCTGCTGCTGCTGCTGTTGCTGCTGGTGTTGTTGTTGTTGAATCTGTGCCAGCATAAGCTTCGCCAGCGCCTGCTGCTTTAAGTGCTGTTGCCGTTGCATCGTCATCGACGCGTCCGGGCGAGCAGGAGCGGTCTGGGCCTGGGCCGCCATGGCAGCGCCGGCCTGCGCCTTCTGCGACAGTTTTCTCTTGCGGATTTCCTCAATGAAGCGCAAGCGCATGAACTGGTTGGAAGTGGCATTGCTCGAAGCGAGCACGGACGCAGCGGTGGAGAGCGCCGACGGCTTCTCGGGCCGCTTGGCCTTCTCTGGGGCCAGAGACAGCGCAAACGGCGTGGACTCCAAGCTGACGGGATCCGAGGAGGCGGCGGTTGAGGGTCCGGCCACCACGAGGCGCTTGCCGGTGGACGCGTCAGACGGCGTCTTGTAGTTGTTGGAAAGCAAGCACATCAACTCCTCGTACTCGGAGGAACGATGGATCACAAGCTGGTCCTCGCGCAAACGGCGAGGCTCGCGGGCGGTTTCCTCGAGGTGCGAGTGGACCATCTTCCAATCGTCGGCCGCGTCGTCCCATACCCGCTTGGGGTACTCGGACTCGGGGTGGAGGTAGGAATCCTGGCGGTACGGGTTCAACGGCACGGACAAGTCGAGTTTGCGGTTGGTGAGAGTGAGGATCTCGGCCTCCATCTGGAGCGAGAGCTGGTCGGTGAACTTGGTCAACGCCGAGTCGGTGTGGTAGAGCAAGTCGTAGTAGAGCGAGAGCGGGGTCGGGCGCAAGAGCGTGCGGTATGTCTTGGGAGGCGCGGCCGCTTCTTTGGTGCTGTCGTGCGCCTCGTTTGCGCCGGCCTTGTCGCCGCGTTCGGCGGCTCCGGGGGTCGTTGCTGTGGATCCGTTGGCGGAGGCGTCTGCAGTAGCAGAGTTGGTGCCGTTGGCCGCAGCCGCGCCGCCGTCGGCGTCGCCGTGGCGGTGGTCGTACACCTGCAACACCAAGCAGCCGTCGTAGAAGCGGATGGAAAAATCCTTCAACAACTCCAGCATTTCCGTGGGGATTTCCTCGCGCACAATGTGCTCCATGAAACTGCGCACCATCGGGCTGTTTTTGGGCACGATGCTCAGGTCCGGGGTGTTGTTGAAGCGGAAATGGGTGTCGTAGATGTGGAACGTGAGCAGCGGCGGGTACTTGGCGTATTTGCGCAAGATTTCCGCCGAAGTTGTGGCGAAATGGTACGAGCCCAACTTCTGCCGCACCTGCTGCTGGAGCAGTTGCTGCTGGGGCAGCACGCCGCCGTTTGCACGTGCCTGGAGCTGCTGCTGAAGCGCAAGCCGCTGCTGCGGAGTGAGTTGCTGCAACTGTTGCGCTGTGGGGCGGGGGCCGGTCCAGCTTTTCATGGCGGGTGGTAACTTGAGTTTGGTTTTGGTTTTGGTGTGCGCGGTGTAGGGCTGGGCACGTGACGCAGAGAAGGAAATGGAGTGGGAGGAGTGGGAGTGAGAGGTGGAGTGGGGAAGAGGGAGGGATGGGGTAAGGGAGTGAGAGGTGGAGTGGAGAGGATTGGGAACTGGGTTGGGCTGGAGTTTTGTTGCAACGTTGTGTTGGGTGGGGAGATTGGGGTGGGGAGAGGAGATATTGGTGGAGTTTGCAGTTTTTCGCCGATTGTGGGTTCGCACCGGATTTCTGGTTATGAAGTATGCTGACTGGAATGAAGAGGATTGGCAGGGTAGGAGGAAAATTGGGGGAAAATTGGGGGATAGTTGCCGGATGATGGGGATGATGGGGAGGAATTTAGAATTTTAATGCGATTGCAAGCATTATTTGTTACGAGCAGTGCAATTGCACAGTTGGTGCGCATGCTGGGTAGTTCAATACTAGTCCAAAATGTACACACCATAGATGGACTAGTAGCGACCAGGTCCGGAAATATAGTACAAACCATACTATCCAGAATTACTATCAACAATTACTGTTCCAGAATTACTATTCCAGAAAAACTGTCCAGACTTACCATCCAGAATTACTATCAAATTATATGTATAAATTATTAAACACATCAGATGCTTTCGCTGATGTCGACGCCCCATCGAAACAAACTTCTTTACTCTGTCTATGTTATATATTATTAATGATAATACAAATATAAATTAGATTCTAGAATTATATATATAGGTATGTCATTTAATTTATAATAATTAATATAACCTAATCTAATGAGATGTATAAGATTTAAATCAAAATAAAGATAGTAAAGCTGCATAGGGTATCCAGAATTACTAACCCCAGTTACTATTCCAGAATCACTATCCCGAATTACTATCGCGAATTACTCTTCCACAATTACTATCGAAAATCACTATCCCGAATTACTATCCAGAATTACTATCTAAAACCACTATCCAGAATTCAGGCCACTCGCCCACAGTTGACACTCCTGGATATACTCCCCAGAAATGCACCCGTAGTACATGAATCTTACACCCATGGGCCCGGCAGGTGCCGATGTCGTCTATTCTAATCGTAATGTACATATCCCCGCCTACTTCATATCGTTGTTCAAGCAAAAACTCATCAACTTGTATAACTTCTGGCGGTCATCCTCGTTAAAGATCCACAACCCGTAGATCTGCCCCAAGAGGTTCTTCACCATGATCAAATTGTCTGCTATCTCCACATCCATCTGCTGCACGCCATTGCCTTTGAGCCCGTTGGGGAAATAGTGCGCCGTGACCTTGTTGGGCAACAACCCAAGCGAAAAGCACTCCGGGTTCAGCCGGTTGAGAAGAAGCAAGCCGTAGCAGAAAAGACGCTGCAAGTCAGAATATTCCAACGGCACCCCAGAGTTCGGACTCTCAAAGTCCCGCAAATAGAGCGTCAACGCCCCCTGGAAGTCGGTTTTGACCCATTCCTGGCTGGAGTCGTCATACTTGTAGAGCACACAATGCGACGTCGTGTAGAGAAGCTGCTTCACCTCAGGATCGTAGCGCGAGATGACATTGAAGTTGAGGGTATTTTTATAAAGCCCAAGCGCCTCTTCTGGTGTTATATTTTGCTGTTTAGAAGCCATGGTTTATTGATGGAGTAGGTGGGCGCCAGAAAAGCGACGTGGGCACGTGACTACATACAAGTAGTGGGTGCAGGACGGGGCACCTAGTAAGTTACCAACACCACAGGTAGGGTATTACAATTCGCATTCATTACACGTATTGAGACCAATTGTACTGGGCAATTGAGCCGTATTTTATGGTGTATCTTTCCCCTTGAGGGCCGGGGAAAATCTCTTCATCCTTTAGTAATGGAATACTTAAAACGATAAGACACCTTAGTAGTACTATGGACACATTTCCGAATATGATGATGCAAGTGTCGATACTAATGCCTGAGAAATATCCTGTACCTATTATCTTTGACTAAATGGAAGATTATGTCGTTTGTCTAAGCTCTGGAATGGATTAAAATGAATACTCACATAGAAGAGGGTTCCTTTGCTGTAAAATATCAATGTACAATCCCAGGCAGCATTCGTTATTTTGCAGAGTATGGTAGACCCATACATCGCCCTGGTACATCCCACCCGGAGGAGTTTCCACTGGGTAATATAGATGGGTATCGGGGGAGATGGTTTCGAAAAGCCGGCGAAAATTCTGATTGAAAACGCAGATTGTTCAATTCCGCTTCAAGTTGCGTAGGAAGGGGTCAAAGAACAGTGAGAGTTGCTCCACATATTATATTCACTCCATAGAGGAGCAATTGCTGAAGTAGCCGTACCCAAGAAGCAGAAGGTAAACCAAGAAGATTTCAGAATCACATATTGAATACATTTTGAGCAGTTTCCGAATCATTTCATGATCCTTGACCAAGACATTCGGGTCATCAATTTCACAATACAGCGATTTTGCTTCAACAATGGATTTTAGGCGCACGGAGTTAGGACCATACGCAACGTGGTTTACCCAAGTTCAATTGCGACAAAGGTGCACTAGACAGCAGAAAAAGAAAGCAAAACAAAACAAAGTCACATTTAGTCCCTTGCTCTCATAACCGCCGGTTTCACAATCATTATCTCCGTCTAGAGCAACGGCAAATGCCACAATTTGCATATCGACCTGCAGGCAGTCACGGACCCATTTGGCCCCGTTTTAATCGCCTGAATCCCAAGACCTAGCAACCACTTCTTCTTTTCCTCCCGAATGTTTGCTTTGAGATCAATTACCGCTCGCCAATCAGTGCGTTCCTTTTCTGCTTCTGCCTCCAGATTTGTTGCTGCGGGTGACAAAATCCCTTCCACCACCTTGTTTGAAGGTTCCCCAGGAAATGACGTGAACTTGGCCGCCGAAACCGCCAGCGGGAAATCCGTGGTGATTGGTATTCCTGGTGCATTTTCTCCTGCGTGTCTGTCCTCTCACGTGCCCGGCTACTTCAAGAATTTGAGAGAATTCAACGAAAGGGGCTACAAGTCCTTCTACGTGGTGGCTGTGAATGATGCGTTCGTGACCAAGGCGTGGGGCGAGTCACTTTTCGACCACATTATGGGAACCAACCAGGTGCGCTTCTTGGCCGACCCTAAGGGCGAGTTTTCCAAGGAATTGGACGTTCTTTTCGACGCTTCCAAGTTTTTCGGAAACGAGAGATCCAAGCGCTACGCTTTGCTTGTGGAAGACGGTGTGGTGACCAAGACTTTCATTGAGCCTGACAATGTGTCTGTGGATGTGTCTTCCGCCGAGTCTGTGCTCAAGGACGCTTAGATGTACGAACACCGTGACGATTTATAAAAGAGATTGCTTGTCCCAGAGACACACAGACGACCATTTTTATGAGAATAAAGTTTAGATGTAGATCAGATATGTAGTAACTGCCGAGATGTGAGGAATTGTTAAAAGAAATCAGTCACCATCTTGGTAGAACTTGCTGGGGAGTGGAGTTCGAGACATGACAGGAAAGATGGAAAAAGCCTCGAAATATCCAAACGACCTCCTAGGAAAACGTCTTAGAACAACCTCCTAGGTCACAAAGGCAAGAACCACCTACTATATCTAGAGAAATAAACACTACAGCTGCAGATGGATACAAAAACCCAGTCAACATACCTTCTCTGTTCCCGTGCGCACGTGACCCAGTTACTTATACGGGTCCTTACCTCTACCTACTTCAACCACAGCCCATGCTCCGGTTCTTGCGGTTCCAGTCTACATACACCAAAGCAGAAATCGAAAATGCCCGTGCGTGGTTGCTGACGTTTGACCACTCAAAAGTACCTCGGACCATGTTCGATATCTCGTATAGTCGGTCTTCTGGCCCTGGAGGTCAAAAGGTGAACAAAACCTCATCCAAGGCTACGGTTTCACTTGAGCCCCACCAGTGGCTAGAACCGCAGTTCTGTTATTGGATTCCCAAGCCGATTCTCTCTCAGCTAGGCACAAAAAAATTGCGCTTTGGCACAAAGGCTGGTGGAATCTTGATCCAAAGTGATCTGAGTCGCAATCGTGATGACAACACCGAAGAATGCTTCCGGAAACTAGTGCAGGAGATTAAGGACGTTGTGCATTTTGAAGCGGAAGTCAGCGAAGCGGATAAGAAGAAATGGGAAGAAATAACCGTGGAGCAGAAGGAGAAGAGGCACTACCATAAAAAGAAACAGAGTGAGAAGAAGAAACTGCGGCAGAAGAATTTTGATTTCTGATGGCATTTAAGCAAAAGTTTTTTTTTTGTTTCTGCTAGTAATGCCATGAGGACATTTGTGTCGATACGGCCCTTGTAGCTCTTGCACCACAGAGTAGGCTTGGCCATACAATAATTTATAGGGTGCAGAGTAGGAATGTGTACATACAATAATTTAGAGGATAATGTGAAATCTTAAAGACAAGACATTATGACTGATCCTAAGAAGTATCGAAGCTTCGTTACAAATCCCACCAAATTGCAGTACAGAGGTTTTGGGGCTTGTGGCCAGCTCCATCTTCTACCCACTTGCGCACGTGACCACAATGTATATTCTTCTTCATTACTGTTGTACTTGCGACGATATCAATGGGATTTGCTGATTCGATCAACGCCGTGGTTCTGTCGTTGGAAAACTTTTTCGAAAGACACCAGCATGAAAAATCACTTTCTTCCCCACTCTCTTTTTCTGATTTGGACACGGCCGGTCCAGACTTAACTGTGATCGATACCATATCACCGGAATACCCAGTGACGCTTTCGGAAAACGCTCTGGATGAACAGAAAGAAGCGGTCACGGCTTTCCAGTCGTCACTTAAAACACAGTCGGGCTCTTTTGTACTCTTGATGGCCTTTACCAAGTGTGCTGACTCTGTGATTTCGGCGATCCGCCAAAATGAAAAACTCAACCAACCGATCGATGCTAGTCTAGACCAATTGGCACTTCTTCTTGATGTGGCAATGTGGTCAACAAAGAGATACACTTCCGTCTCTGACTTTCATCTGCTTCTTCAAACAGTGGCCGAGTCGTTCGAACTGCTCTCTACTGATACTGTGGGCGGATTTTGGACGTATATGGAGAGCAGAAAAACCCTCTTCCTAGAACATGCTTTTGACCGCAAAGTCACACTGCATCGGATTGCTATGTTGGCGGTGTGCAATGGTCTCACCGACAAATTGTATACCCGGGGTAAAAATGGAAAATTGGACTCCTACGAAAAGGATACGTTCAATGACACGCTCCAGGCGCGTGTGCGAATCTACTTATCCTCTATTCTTATGTTCGACGATCTGACCGGTTTGAATAAGTATTTTAGCATTGCTAACCGGGTGAACCGTGAGCCACACGTGGGAACTCCCAAATCTGGAGACGAAGAGTTGTTGCAAGAAGTTTTGCAGTTTTTCCGTCTTCTACGCGATCCTTACTCCTATCTCAAGAACCCGAGAATGCTTTCCAAGGCCGTGGACTCAATGTCCAGACTCGCAGACTATTTTTTGGCCGAAGAAAGCAAACACAAAAGAAGACACCCTACAGGCGACATCAACGCCATTCCAAAGCCACTACTGAAGGCCCAGGAGTTGGAGCTGGCCAAGAAATATGAGGCAGTCGGGTTTTGTCCTGAACAGTACTGGTTGGCTCCATTCGAACCTATACAAAGAGGATCGCAGTTCGATGCAGTAAGAGAAGAAGACAAGAAAGTTGTGATTGCTCAATTTGACTCATCCAAGTACCGTCTACTTATTCTTCTCCAAATCTACCTTGTTAGTTGCTTTTTTCTCGAGTTGCAGAGCTCCAAAAAACGAACTCTACTCAAGGATATTCATGCACCTGCGTCTACTAAGCATATTCATGAAGCATCAACTCCTGAATCGATGGTAAAGAGCTTTCTCAAGTTGAAGAGGGATATCTCAAGCCAGACAAAGATTTGGGATAGTCAACTCTCCGTGTTACTCCAGCACTTATCTGAATCAGAAGAAAACTGGTGGGCATGGCTTTTGTACGCAAAGAATGCCGATGGAAGTTTGGTTCTTGAACAAAAACCGTTGTCCGAAGAGGAAATTCTGTCCACGAAAGAAAAGTTTGACTTAGGACTTCCTTACAAGACCAAGCGTTATTTCAACATGTACGTCACACCACAACTTTCCAGAAAGATGCGCACACAAACAGGAATTGAGCGACTCCGGAAATGTGATTCCGTCAATCTCCAGGAAGAGATCGATGAAGTGGATAAGAAATTAGTGGGCGCTGATATGGAAACAAGAAAGGATTTGCTTGACAAGAGAACTGTTTTGTTGTGGAAAATGATGAAGCTGAATCGCGGAAGAAACTGGTTGGATTTCGGTGAGGTAGACTCCAAATTGACCGCAAACAACCAGTTGATCAGTGAGTGGGAAAAAGAAGAGAAGGAGAGGAGAGAGAAGGAAGAGAAGGAACAGAAGGAGAGAGAGGAGAAAGAGAAGGAAGAGAAGGAGAAGAAGGAGAGGAGAGAGAAGGAAGAGAAGGAAAATAATGAGAAAGAGGAGAGAGAAAAGAAGCAGAAAGAAGATAAAGAGAAAGAGGAGGAAGAAAAGAAAGAAAAAGTGGAAGGGGAAGAAGCAGAGAAGGAGGAGAACGAAAACCACAGTGTTACGGCAGAAGCACAAATAGCATCGGACACTGGTGAAAGTACCCAACAGCCAAATAAGGCAGACGAAATCGCCGCAGCGACTATCGAACACCCAGAATCCACTTCCCAGAAACGTCCACATTCTCCCGAAGTCGAGGAGGATGCTAAGAGAAGCAAAATTTAGTATTTGATGCGCTCCAGAGGCTGGTACATAGAAGTAAATAGGAGCAAGGCTAATTTAAAAGAGAAGGATATGTATGGCGTGAAGGTAACTTACACGATTCAAAATACCATTGTTGCAGTGCATCTGGTATCAAATGGTCTGCAATTGAAATTAAAAGGGTAAAACGAATATTCATAATACAGAAGATGTTTTTCATAACATATTCAATCCTGGAGAAGGTCATATACTTAAGAAGATAGTAGGATTAAGTTCACTTTGAGAAAGATTCTCTGTACGTATAATCAAGCAGTTAAAGAGATATGCAATCAGCAGCTAAAGAGATATAAGGAGTTTTAGCACCACCATTTAATCTATTAGTTAATTTCATTTTATATGAAGCATGATAAGACAGATGGAGCAGCGAAAGCACGTAAAATACCTAAAATAGAAGCTTTATCAATGGCACCGTTAGAGAGAATTATTCGCCAACAAAGTAAGTAGATTGCAATGAAGTGAGCAGATCATGATAGAACTGCGCATAGCTCATGGGTATTACCAGATCGGGTACCAAGGGTTGATTATTGGCTTGACCACGATCGTGATTATGATGCTAATCTTGCCGTACTACGGGAGTTTATGTTTTTCTCTAAATCATATTTCAATTGATTCCTAAGTTTGATTCCCTTCCGATATCGCTATCGAGAGTATGCGAGTGCGACAACGGCTAGCACTGCGCCGAGTTCCTATTCCAACTCCAAACCGAATTGTAGAACGCAACAGCACGAAAGCGCTTCGAGTCCCTTTGCGAGCCCGTTTTATTATGTATCGCCTATGCTGACCATTCCAAGTAGTCAGAGCAGACGGCAATCGGCGGTTTGGTCCAATCTCGATCTGCGACGCGCAAAAGCGAAAAGGCGCGACGCGAATCGCATCGCTACCTATGCCTACTAGAAGGACCATGCCACGCACACGGCTGAACCTACGAAAAGGGCGGAGTTCAGTCAGCCGAGAATCGTCTCCGGTGATTGACTTGACCGAAGATGACCCCATAAGAACAGCACTGGAGAGAGAAGAGGCTGGCACGGGATCCACGCCCAAAACGCCCAAAACGCCCAAAACGCCAAAGACACCCAAAGAAAAGGGCAGAAAAACGGCAGCGAAAAAGCAGACGCCGCAGACGCCGCTTTCGCGGGTTCTGAGCGCCGAAAACGGGTTGGAAGGGGGGAGAAGTCGCAAGAAGGGAGAACATCCAGAGTCTGTGACCGTGGTACACAAAAGCGATGACGCGGTGAATCACGGCGCTGAAGAAGCGATTGAGGAGTCGGCGCATGGCGGAAGGGATGTCATGCAAGAGAATGGACGGTCGAAGCAGATAAGAAGGGGAGACAGTGGTACGCAGACATGGCCCAAAACCGGGGAGAGGAGGGAGAATGGTAGCGACCAGGAGATTTCTTCTGAGAACGTCCACCACGAGATTTTCACACACAGAGGTGCTGACAAGGGCGCTGGAGACAAGGGCTCTGCTGACGAGGGCTCTGCTGACAAGGATTCTGCTGACAAGGGATCTGCTGACAAGGGATCTGCTGGCAAGGGCGCTGCTGCCCACCACTCTACCCAAGACTCAACCGCCGACGACTCTACTGCCCAAGACTCAACTGCGAATGACTCTACCTCCCACCACTCTACTGCCAACCACTCCACTGCCAAAGAGACGGCTAATCCCACACAGTCCCCTGATACGTCTCGCCCCCGGCAATCTCTCTCCGAGCACCGCTCTCTCGACCCCCCGCCGACCCCCAGCGCCAGCGCCAAACCCGTTCCCGACACCCTACCCAGCCTCCACCCCGAAGCCACGCACTACTACCACGGCGACCTCGACCTGTCGCCCATCAAGCGGCCGCGCAAGTCCGTGGCGTTCTCCGACAACCTCGCGTCCGACGCGTCCGACCACTGGGGCTCCGACGCCCCCACACCGCAAAAGTCCATCTTGAAGACGCTGCACGCGCTACTGCACCAGTTTTCCACCGCGCGGTGTCTGCCGCGCGCGCGCGAATTCTGGCACGCCGGCACCATCGTGGTGTTGGACCCGCGGCTGCCGGACTTGGCGGAGTTGGTGGCCGGGTGCGCGGACGTGCTCGGCGACGCCGCGTTCGACCGCAAGTTCGAGGTGTACGCCACGTTGAACCAGGTGTGCAAAAGCAACGACGCCGCCACGTTGGCGGACGTTTTTGTGCGGGGCGCGGGCGCCAAATCCGCCAAGACGCCCGCGGTGTCGGTGGTGGCGCGGCTCGTGCGCCTCGCGCGCCGCGACATTGTGGCGGTCGAGGCGCGCCTTTTCCGCGCCGCGCGCAACGACCCGTTCCAGGCGCGCATTTTGGGCCAGGCGCTCAAAGTGGCGGCGTTCTGGCTCGCGGTGCCCGCCATCAACAACGCGCTCCCGCACGCCGACGTGGAGTGGTTCTACGCCCACGCGTGCGACATGCTCGCCCACCCCGCCATCTCCAAGTCGCTCGTGCTCCCGTACTTGTGTCTTCTCAAAGAGTGCCACTACTCGGCCCACAAACGGCCCGCGCTCTTTGCGTCCACGCTCCCGCGCCGCATGTTGGACGCGGTGCTCGCCATCCGCAGCTTCCCGTCGTCGTCGCTCGTCAACGAAAAGCTTGCGTGCGTCAAGAGCCTCGTGCAGAACTTCTCCGCCACCATGGCCGACGCCTTTGCCCTGTGGTTTCTGCGTCTCGTGCTCTGCTTGTGCGATACCCACTTCCACCTCCACGCGAAAACAGTGGCCACCGGCATCACCTCGCTATTGGAGGCGGCCCGCACCTACTTGGACACCCCCAAGGTCGGCCGCATGGCCCGTGATTTCCTCGACCTGCCGCTCCCGCGGTCGCCGTTCTCGTTTGCCGACAACTCTCCGCCGGCTGTGCTGTCGCTGGCACCCGCAGTGGACTTTGTGTGTGCGTCGCTCAAGGAGATGATCGACGCAGGCCACTACAAGTTTGCCATGGACATTTGGGTCGGCCTACTGTTGCTCACCAGCCACGCCGATCTACCGTTGGAGAAATGGGCCCACACCCCGGCCTGGCTCCTGGTGCACCGCTACTGTTTCAATGTGGCGTCCATTCTGGCCAAAACAACCGCATTGTCGTCTTGGAAAGCTGTCATCTACAAGATCTGCTGCGTCGACCTCCAGGAGCCCAGTGTGTGGCTACGGCCGTCGGGCCACCAGCCAGGTGCGAGCTACGACCTACTAAAACCAAAATTGCGCCTCTTGGTTCATCTTTTCGTCAATATGTCGTCTTCGGGCTACCGTATGGAAGTGGTTGACGCGCTCCACCAGGCATTCATAGGCATTCTCTATAACCTCTTCGCCGCGCTGCCTCTGCCGCTGGCAAAACACCTCACGGTATACTGGGACCGCATTTTCCTTCCGGTGTTCACTAACTTTTACTTCCACAAGGAGTTGGCCACGCCCCACATGCACCACTTGGGCTACACAGTGTTGCACAGGCTAGTCCGGCCCGCAAACCAGACAAGCGAGAAGTCCTTCACCTGGACTCGCTGCTTGTCCAATGAGCCCATTTCTCTCTCTGAAATCAACTCTCTTACACCCCGGTGGGTCCACCTGCAGTTTGAAACCATCTTGCCATTGCTAGTGACCGTGTTCAAGCTAGAATCGGTCGGAGTAGATGAAAAGTTGACCTGCATTAATGCGTTCCTCACCTCCATCAAATACGTCACCAAAAAGGAGGTGCTGCCGTCAAACTCTACTTTGGACTTGATCGACAATTTGCCGTATATGCTCCAGCCACTTTTTGAGTCCTCCAATCCTTCCTACGATGAGATCTTCAAGCTTATCATTACCTTGAACGACACTTTCAGCGCCCCCAACTTGGTCACAGATTCTCGTGATGGCACCGGGTCATACCTGGTGATTTTGGCTTACTGCTCAAAAACTTTTACATCGCATCAACTTAATGCCATATTGAGCATGATCCACGGAGCGGTGGGCGAGCGCAAATCATTGCTCTTTCTTTCAAATTTGTGCCGCGTCTGCAAGAAATGGAAGGGTCTGGCAGAAGTATATGCTTTTATTGGCGACTGCCTTAGCAATAAGAAATACTCCAGGTTTTCTCACCACGATATGGTTTTGTTAAGCTACATTTTCGAAAGCATAAACTGCAACTTTGCAGGAGTGGCCAAGAAGCTCATCCAGCAGATAGTTCTTCTTAAGGCAGAAGAGTTTGAAAAGACCGTAAACGAGCTAAAGCTTGCAAATTGGAACATCCAGATATTCAAGTTCTTTGTCACATTGATGCACGATGCTCCTTTTGCGCATTTGAAGCGTACTTCCTTGGAATTAATAAGGCTGCGTTTGCAGAATCGGGAAGATTTTTCGGAACTCTTCTTGTTATTGACTGAGAGTAAGTTTGATTACGAGATCCACAGTCTAAGAACTGAAATTTCTCACAATATCCACACATCAGCATCTGCTGCGAATCAGCAGCTTTGGCAGGAGTACTTGAAACTGTTTGACGGGCCTATGGATGCCTTCGATGAACTTTTGACTGCGTCTCTTCAACTGGGAATTGAAATCCACGAGCTAGCAAAGAACAAATGGGACAAGCTTCCTAATCTCAAAAAATTCTGGCTTGAAAAGTTTAACGACGTGGTGTGGGAGAATGATGACAAGCGTTCTATTCAAGATGAACAATTGAGCTCGAGACAGGGTGAACTCGAATCAATGATTGCCTCCGACATGATGCATCACGCAACACCCGAGTCGGTCATACAAGAACATGATTCTGATATCACCGACGCACACAATCCTTTTGTTCAACCTCCTTCCACGGAAGCAAGACAGGAGCACGTTAATCAAGAGGATTCGAGTATTTCTTCTGTGGAATCAGACGTGTTTGTGCGTGAGAGCCCTCCTTTAGTGGAAGAAATTTGTGGTCTTGCCGTACATGAAGATAAGCAGAGCCCAATCAAACCAGTTGTACAAAAGCGCGCACTTCAGAGCTCTGGTACCAGAAGAAGAAGTAAAAGGATTCAAACAAGGCGCGTGGGCGAAGAGAGCGACCTTTCGTCAGATTCATCCATTGTTATAGAACTCTCGGTGGATGCGAAAAGAGATGATCGTACCAGTAAGATCCAAGACAATGAACCGGCGTTGAAAATCGAACTGCTGAACCTGGACAGTCAATCTCTCTCTACATCCACAAAAAATAATGATTTGGAAACGACAAGAAAGCAAGTGAGTGACTCTGAAGATAGTTCTAGCATTAAAGAAAAATGTTCCAATAGAGTTGAGAAAGACATCGAAATAGCATCGAGTCTCGACTCGCAAGAATCCAAACCTGCCGATAACAATGGCACGCCTGTTTCTTTGAAGGACACTAGCTTCCAGGATCAGTCCACGGCTATTAATACCAGTAATGATTCTGGAGATAATAGCGCTGATGCAGTTTTTGAGCCGAGGTTATCGGTGGTGGAGGAAGCACCACAGCAAGAGAGCGAACCCTCTAGAGACTACACAAACCTCGACCTAATGCGGAAAAGTATGGAGCTGATCATTGCAGATGACATGGAAAAATTGACATCCAAAGAAAAATACGATCTAGAAACACAAATGATGCGGTTTATTTTACGCATGAGACTGGTGTCGCATGAATTTTCACCATAGCAAAGGCATGGGGACATTACCCCAGGTTTCGCACCCCGGTGTACGGGTGCCCTTTGAGATACATAATTTAATACATAATCTCGGATACAACTTCTCTTGATTTTTGAATAATCACGAAGAACACACCATACGCTCCTCCTCGATGTCTATCGTTCCGTACAACTCGAATAATGAGATTGTGTTCCACGACCCCACCCACAAGATTTTGGTGATACATGATAACCAAGAAAACACCATTCTGCTTGTGAGAGCACTCCCATTTGATCAAAGTGAACATGAGGCATTTCCCAGGAGGTCTCTAGAATGGCCAGAGTCAGAAAGGAAATGCCCTCATTGCGGTAATACATATATGAATTCGAGAAGATCCAATTCTCACGATTACGGAAGACGCCAACCCAGCACAAGTTATCATGAACCAGCACTCGGGAACTATGTATCGCCGGCGTTTATGCACAATGATTATTTCAAGCTCTTGGCAAATCTTCCATTCAACGATCGCTCTATTCTGCTGTGCGAATCTCTACCTACAGATATCTTTATCCAGGGATACTTCGAGCGATTCTTTCGTAAAGTTCCGCCTGGAATATTGGGCTCGGGTGCCCATGCCCAAGTATACAAGGTCATGCATGTGCTCAAAAACATCCTGCTTGGAATCTATGCGGTGAAGCGCATCAATATTGGAGACTACGCGCTGTATCTTGACAATGTTCTCAATGAGGTTTTGATTTTGTACGAGTTGTCCGTACAAGGAGCCAACGAGAACAACTTGATCCGGTATAATCATGTGTGGATGGAAATGGGTCCTGCCAAAGATCTGAACACCATTCTTTTGAGTGAAGAAGGCCGCGCTTTGGGATTGGATGATGAAGTGCCATATGTGTACATTTTGCAACAATATTGCGATGGAGGACATTTGGAGAATTTGATAGCGCTCAATTTTCAGAAGGAGAAGTTCATGTCTGCGAAAGAAAGAGTTGAAAAAGAACGGCAAAAAAGACGCCTAAAAAGAAAGGATCTGGAGTGTATTCCTCAAGAACCTCTTCCCCGCCGCTGGCTTTCGGATTTCGAAATATGGAAGTTCTTTGGTGACATCGTCAATGGAGTAAGGTACTTACATTCCAGAGGTATTCTACACAGAGACTTAAAACCATCAAACTGTCTTCTTGAGGAAAAGTATGTTGCTTCTAGTGAAAGGCTCTCTCTGTTTTCTTCGTTGGAAGCACTAGAAGAAGCGAGCTCACTGCTACCAAAAGTGCTAGTGTCTGACTTTGGCGAGGGAAAATTCATCGATAAACAGCATATCGCAGATTTGTCCTTGGACGTCGATAATGAGCGCAGAGGAAACACGGGAACTATTGAGTTCACTGATCCAAAGCTATGGGTGTACTCACACTACGAAGGCGCTGGAAAAAAATTGGCGTATGAGTTCACCAAAAGCAGCGACATTTACTCCTTGGGGATGATCCTTTGCTACTTGTGCTTAGGGTGCTTACCATTTGAGGAGGAAATCACCGACCGCAATGATCCGGAGAAAATTAGAAGAGATATCGCCAACTGGCATCAACAACTCCTGCCTGAATCCTTTCACATTTGGTTTTCTCTGAATATTAGACGAGTACAAGGAGAATTCACTGACTGCCTGCAAGATTTTGAAATGCTCATTTACATGTTAATCGAAGCCGATGGTACCTTCACTGCTCAAAATACGATGGATTTTTTGGCAGAGATGAAATTGAAAAGATTGGTAGGCTCGGAATCTCGCCTGGCGATAATTGCGGAAATGATAATGGATACACACTCAAAAGAGAAAGAACCATTGCTTGAAGGAGAAGTCTTGGATCTTACTGCACCAACTCGGACCAGCCCAACTGACAAAGTGAAGAATAGTACTTGGTTCAGCCATGAAGCGCTCGCAGTACTTGTGTGCGCAGCGAACTTGATATTGCTCGAGATGATTACTTCTTCCAGAATAATAAGAGCAGCAAAAGTATTCTCTTTGGTTAGTCTAGTGGTGGGGGCAGTGACAAAAACGAAAATGGGAGGTTACTTGGCTTACTTGAGCTCGTTCATAACATTTATAATTCTATGTACTTCATGGCCATAGTTGAATAAAATTGACGCATTAATGATTACACCCAAAGGACTAATCTACCAGACACGTACAATAATTTCTCTAGGAATCTGGTTAACTATTTTCTTATATAATGTTGACCACGCGGAGGATCCCGTCTGTCACTTTCAGAATAAGCTTGTATTTTGTCAGCCGGCGCTTGTTATAATCGTTATGTCCCCATAACTTCATTGGAGCATTGGTTCTTCCTCTCCGGTCAAAATTACCGGGGTACACATAGTCTGGATCTTCATAGAGACTGCCATCCCAGCAGTACTTGGTAAAGCACTTTTTACACACTTCTGACTGCTCAATGCCCTCTCTATACTCAGCTCTGCTGATCATTGCGCATCCAACGCATGTTGCCCAGTTCTCATCAAGAGTACTATTCATGCGTGTGGCAATGTCGTATCCATTTTGCACCATTCCTTTCTTCTCGTGGTCGTCATAGGTGAGCTTGAGTGTACTGACATTTGACATGTACTCGAATGGACGATTGGCAAGATAGACCACAATAGGAGGAATGACTCCGTCCTTAGCTAACGACGATTGGTTCTTAGCGTCGCAGCCGAAAAAGGTAGGGCGGGTGGTTAAATTGTAGAAACCAAAAGTGGATTCGCCTGGGACATAAGGGCAGATGGTGGAGTTTCCTTCGTCAAGAAATTGACGCTCGTAAGTGCTGATCAAAGACAGACCGTTGGGAAATTCAGGTCCGTTATTGTCAAACGCAAACAACACATCCAATTTCCGTTGATGCACCATAAGATTGGATGTGGGCAAAACTTCTCCTGCCAACCCACCGTCAATCAAGTACAAGCTATCATCAGAAGTCAATGCTTTTGAAGAAGCGTACTTGGAGTTCTTGAATGGGTTGGGACGAAGAATGGAAATATCCTGCAACAGTTCAGACATTGAGAGCAAGAGTCTCCTGAGCACGAATTTGAGCAACAGGTTGAGCTTGCACTTGGGGCACACCAAAGTATTGAGGAACAGGTTAAAGAGCGCTGATGAGGTTCCATATACCCACGAAGCCTGATCGAAGCCATTGACACACTGGCCGTCGGGAACTCCGTCATCCACTTCACTTCCTAGGTACCGGGTATCATGAAAGGTGTAAATGGACTTGTCAAACGAACCTGTTTCAAACGGATTGAACTCCACAATTGGCGAGTGTAAACTATAGTTCAATGACCCAGGGTAGCGTACCAATGCCGTCACAATGGGGAATGGCATTTCGTGATGGGCAAACACATTGGAATTTTGAATGTCAGACCATGTTACTCCATCAAACCAGTTGTTTTTACCACGAGCAAGGTATTGGTGGGCTAAGCCACGGCCCCATGCATCCACGACTGTGACATTGAAGCCAGCTTTCCGCTTGTCTTCCAAATCGGTTGAAATTCCTTCTCCCGGTGGGTAATTCCAGTAGTTCAAGTGGGTCAAAACCTCTTCGTAATCGTCGCGGGCAACGTCAATTCCCAAAGCCACGGCCTGCGAGACATTGAAAAGTCCCCTGGTGAAGGTCAAATTCCAAATATCATACGGATTATCGTAGATGATTTCATCCACTGGAACAAACCCTTGGAGCGCAAGCAGTGCCACCACCCACGATCCGCCTGAGAGTCCTGCCAAGTAGGTTGCACTTTGGAGTACTCCACCTAAACTTCCTTCTTCTGCAGTTCTAACATCCAAAGCGGATAATTCACCTGCTCCAGTAAGTAGCGCACGACAACCACCGCCAGACAAGGCCAAGGCGATATTAGGTGGTTCTTCACCTTCGAAGATGGTGTGGTTATAGTCCAAACCCACGTTTTTCAAATAGGCCGCAAGTGCCTTACTGGTTTTCCTGTGGCGATTCTCAACCCAAACTCGTTCTCTGTTGGAGATTTCGTCACTTGGCCGAGTTAAAGAGTAATCGGGGCATGCTACCTCGTAGGGAGCGTAGCTTGCAATTTCATTAGCAATTACAAAAGCGAGAAGCCAGAAAAGCAAAAACATTTTTCTTTTTTTTTTTTTTTTCTTATTTTCTTGGGCGAAGAGGCGTTTGGTTGATACTAGCGAAGGGTTAGAACACGGGAATATAGCAAATCTTAGCAAAGTCGGTGTAAATATCAGGTTTTAGGCGACTGCAAATTCACGAGGAAACGCCTTGGCCAGTGTTCCTGTATTTCCAGATCTTGATTTGGATCTTGAAATTAGAAAATAACACTCTTTCGAGTATTATAGGAGATGTTTGCGCTGATATGAGCTTCTGGCTAGATAAGGGAAGGTGAGGTTGGTTTCTAGCTGGAGGGGACTCCAACTCTTTTTAAGGGTTGGTGAAGATTGTGGTCGGCTGCCAGAAGGGAAATTTAATCTACTGCAATTTGCACATAAATGTGCAGCTATTACTTTTTGCATCTTCCTATTGTGGAAATATCAGTGACCTAATGGAGTAATAAATGTCATGAATCCGACTATTATGAACCCGTGAATGTTGTTGGTTAGATGCACAGGAATGAGGTGCAGTTGGGGTCAATCAATATTGACAAAAAACAATAGAGTACCTTGTACAATTTTTGGTTTACAGCTTTTTCGTTCTTCTACCCCGAGTTGATGAACCGATTCGGTGACCTTTTGCCATATTTGTAATGTTACAGCGCCATTCTGAACAGCATGTGGAGTTAATCACGTCACGTGCGCCCATGTCGCCGCCTGTTACAAATCTTGTGGTGATGCGCGACCAGCCGACCAGAATTACTCAAAACAGCATATGCTAAATCCATCGGTCCCCGCAACCCGCAGACCACTTCATACTCCAAAATGTAGATGCAGATCGAGATCCAGCAATCCTGCTGTCTCCGGTGCAGAAGAAGTTAATCCTCCCAACCTTTTTGTGCCACCGCTATGGCGGGTGGTGTACGGGTGTACGCCTGGAGATGAGAAAAATCTCCCGCTACCAGCTTCCATCTCCAAACTATGGGCCAAAAGAGAAGTAGAGATGTGCTGCCGGCAGTGACGAGGAAAAAGTCTCGCAAGCCAAAAAAGAATGCCTCCACTCTTGTAAAAGCGCAAAACGCGTTTGAGTCGCTTCCTCTTCTGCCAGACCAAGCGCACCATGACGATATTGTGTTGGTTGACTCTTCCGACAACGATTCCCATAGTGACGTGGTGGTTTTTCTGGGCGACGAAGAGCCTCCTGCGAAAAAGCAACACACAAGCGCAAAAAAAGATGTCGAAAGTGATTCGAAGGAGGTGTTCACTGCTCAAACGCCGGAAGAAGACTCCAAGAACGACCTTACCAGAAATACAGACTACATTGAGTTTGGATTCTCGTCCTCCGAGGAAGAGCAGGGAGATGCAGACCAATACTCTGACGACGGGTATCTCAGTGATGATAAATCCGGTGCAAGCCATCAGCAGCACGAATCCATCTCCCACTACCCGTGGGTCAAGGGCCATGACCATCTGAAGCAAAGGGAAATCGCCGATTGGTTGACTATGGAAATCAAGGACTTTGTCAACTACATCTCGCCGTCCAAGGAAGAGATTGTGATCCGGAACACGGTGATCCGCCAGTTGAAACACCGGATTGCTGAGTTCTGGCCCCAGACACAGGCACATGTGTTTGGTTCTTGTGCCACCGATCTTTATTTGCCCGGATCGGATATCGATATGGTTATCATTTCCACCACCGGTGACTACGAGCAGAGATCTCGTCTATACCAACTTTCATCGTTCCTACGCACCAACAAGTTGGCGAAAAACATCGAGGTTATTGCCACGGCAAAAGTACCTATCATCAAGTTTGTCGATCCAAAGTATAACATCCACGTGGATATTTCGTTCGAGCGTACCAATGGTCTCGACGCTGCTCGCCGCATCCGCAAATGGCTTGATACAATGCCAGGACTTCGAGAATTAGTTTTGATTGTCAAGCAGTTTTTGCGCTCACGGAAGTTGAACAATGTGCATGTGGGTGGACTTGGAGGCTATGCGACTATCATCTTGATGTACCACTTTTTGCGTCTCCATCCGCGTGTCTCTACGGGAAACATGACGGTGATGGAAAACTTGGGTACGCTTTTAATCGAGTTTTTTGAGTTGTACGGCCGCAACTTCTCCTATGACTTTCTCATTCTCGCATTGGGAAGCGACGGTGACACTCCAAAGTACTTGCTCAAATCGAAAAACCACGTGTTGACTGCCGGCCGTGGCCAGTTCTCTATTGTGGTTCAGGACCCGCTGGATCCTGCCAACAATATCACCAGATCGTCCTACAACTTACGGGATTTGAAAAAGGCGTTTGGTGGTGCCTACCAGCTTCTTGTGGAGAAGTGCTACGAGCTCAATGCGGCTTCTTATAAGAATCGTATTGGTCAGCTGATTTTGGGCGATATCATCAAGTATAAGGGTAAGGACAGAGACTTCAACGATGATAGAGACAAGGTGGTGAACTCTGCTTTGATCAACCATATGGATGATGAAGATAGCGAGAGTGATGGTGCTGAAGGAAACGACAAGTACTATTTTTCCGATATGACGGTGGAAAGTGAAGAGGAGGAAACGTATACTGCTCCCGAACATAAGGCGGCGCCCACAACAAAAAAAAGTATAAAGGGCACGAAGCAGCCAACTCAGCCAGCTCAAAAGAAACAGAAGGTGCAGAAACTTCCACCTCCACAAAGCTCAAAAGAACTGCTTCCTGCGAAACCCAAGGCTTCGGTGGAGTCATTGATGGGATTGCAAAGCGAATCTGAAGACGACAATGAGGAGGAGAGCAAGTCAAAAGCGAATTTGGACAAAGATGTAAAGAGAGAGTATTGGAGACTGAAGGGATTGGAGATTTAGCATAGCATTATAGAATTTAAGCGTTGTTGGATTAGTGTAGAAACTAGAGAAAGTGAGAGAGTCTACCGTACATCTCAGATATGATAGATTCATGGAAATACACCATGGTAATTGATCGCCAAGCAAGGCTCATTCTTATTGCTACAAGATGGGCATGGGAATATATGGCAATTAGTTGTATAACAATTATCTTTGAGCATTTCTTCGCCGTTGTGTGGTGAGCTCATCAAGAGAATGCTCCAGTAAGGTCTAAAATATTTGTTTAGCGAAAAGGAACGAGGACCAAGTGAATCGATCCTCTCCAGCCCTTTCTGATTTGATTTTGGGGTCAATTATGTTGGGGCAAACTACTGATAGTTGGACCACTCCAGGGTGCTGGCCATGGGAATTCGCAGATTCCTCATGAAACCCTAGCAGCACTTACTTTCTTTCACTCTCATGGTCACAAGCGAAGGCTCTTCCTCGTGCTCCTCAAAGATGTCGTCGCTTGTCTCAGCAACTATCGTATTAAAGAGTTCTTCCACACCCGTACCATCCTTTGCACTGGTTAAAACTAGCGGTAGATCACGGTCAGAGCAGTACTTCTCGATGGCTAGCAAATCTGCGTCTGGCGCCAAATCTCTCTTGTTTCCCACAATGGTGATGCGAATGTCAGACGGACCCAGGATTGCGAGTTGGTCAACCCAGTATTGAGCCCGCTCGAACGAACCTTGGGCGGTCGAAATATCAAAACAGACAAGCGCAACTTTGGCGCTGCGATAGTACATTGGAGTAAGCGATTTGTATCTTTCCTGGCCGGCGGTGTCCCATATTTCCAACCGGACGGTTTTGTTGTTGGAGGTGTGTTCTTTGGAGATGAATGCGGCGCCGATTGTGTTGACCAGATGGGGATCGAAAGAGCGGGAGATGAAACGATGAACAAGAGAAGTTTTCCCCACGGACGAATCGCCAAGAAGGACGATTTTATAGGAGGGAGGCATGGGGTTGGTAGGGAGAAGTTGTTACATGCTACGGGATGCGGGTTTATAAGTACAGGTTTGGTGGGGGTTGTGGAGAGTAGCTGGGAAAAGAGAATTGGAACAAATTAAATGAGAACAGAGGGAATGGAATAGGAGAAAACTATCTAGGAAATGCAAGACGGGCATGTTAACTGAGAAGGAAAGCAAGAAACAAGAGTAGAAAGCAAAAAACAAGAGAACTGACAAGGGAAGGAAGACAATAGGAACATACTAACTTAGAAGAAAACAAGAAACAGAACATACTAACTGAGAAGACAACAGCAGCATACTACCTAAGAAGACATCAACGCAATTGAATTGGAAAGACCAAACCTCCCCTAAAATAGAGCAGACAAACAACCAGAGAAAATACAAGAAAATAAATACAAGAGAAATACAAGATAAGTCAATTAGCCGAAGTGCGAGTAAACACAGAACAGTAGAGTAGCGACAAAATTGGGGACCTTTGCCCAAACCCGGCAGTAGACCCCACGCAATACCACCCCCACCACTGTCCGTCCCTACACCAGTTTCAACAATCGCGTATATATAGTCTGATCAGTCGCTCCGCGCCTCACCTGCTCTCCGCCCATCACTGGTAGCCCGCCAACGAGCCCATGATCTGCGACGCGCCGCCCGACTGCTGGAAGTCCATCATGAAGTCCTCCATCACCGAAAACGCCCCGCTCACACCCACGGCAACGGCCACCGCCTTGCCGCTGGCGCCGGTCAACTCGCCCGCCAAAGACACCGCCGCCAACGTAAAAGCACCGGCCGTGGCCGCGCTGGGCACGATCTTGGACAACTCCTTGGCCACCGAGACGTCTCTCTTGCCCGCAATGACAATGCCCTGGTCCTTGAACTGGCGCGCAATGTCCTTGGGCGCGGAGCCGGAGATGGAGGCCCAGAAACGGCCAAACACCGCCGCAAGCACCACCACCAGCGCCGAGAACACCACCGCGCGGATGGGCGAGAGCACGGAGTCGGCCAACGACGCGGGCGCGCTCACGTAGTAGGCAAGGCCGCACACCACCTTGCCCGAGTCCGCACGCGACTCAAGCACATGCGCCACCACCGGGTAGAAGGGCTCCACAAACACCGAGGCAAAGTGCAACGCGAGCTGCACGTTGGCCAACACGGTGTAGGCGAAAAGCACCGGCAACGCGCCGGTGTACATCAACCGCACTGGGAACACGTTGGCCATGCCGCGGGCCTTGTTGGATCTGATGGGCACGTCGTATCTGAAGTTCTGGAGCACGATGGTCACGAGGCCCACGGCCACAGCCACCGCCACGCCGCCGATAGTGGGGAAGCCGGCGCGGAAAAAGATGCCCACCGCCGCGTCGCGGATGGCGGCGAAATCGAGCGAAACCAACGCCTTGACGAGGTACGACACCACGCCGTAGGTCTGGGGCACGGCGCCGGGCGCGGCCGCCACCATCTCCAACCCCACCACGTCGCGCACGAGGCCCGTGGCCGCGTTCAAGCACACAAACGACACCACGCCGGAGCCAAAGCCGTAGCCCTTGTCAATGAGCTCGGCCACCAAGGTCAACACCACGTTGCAGCCCACCACCTGCAACAACAACAACGCGTACGCCGACACCAGCACCGAGCCGTCGGCCGCGCGTCTGAGCACCGGGTCGTAGTAGCCGGACGCCACTAACGCCACTGCCAACGCCGCAGCCAACGCAAACGCGGTCAACTTCTGCGCCGACTGGAACAACTCGCGGTCGTGCGCGTAGTTGAAGTTGACCTTGACCCACTTCAACCCGGCGGCCACCTGCCACACGAACGCGGCGGTGATCATGGGCAACAAGCCCAACTCCAACAACAGGCCCTGTTCCATGGCAAAGAGCGGTCTCAACGCGGGGTAGGGGTCGGCCATCTTCAACGTGGCGTCCTTGACAAGCCCGTACACCGGCATGTGCGACATCAAGAACACAAACCCGGCACCAATGGTGAAGATGACTTTTTCGTCCAAGCTGATTTTTTCATTCGGAAGCTCCACTTCCGGCAACACGGGAGCGAATACCTTGACCAAGTCAAGAAGGCGGACTGCGGTTAGTATGCTGCGGGCGCATGCGGCGGCGCGGCGGCCGTGGCGGGCTGTACGTACATCCACTCATGGTTACTGGAATGAAAAGTAGTAGCGGTTGGTGAAGTCGACGACACCGTCCGGCACGTTGCCGCGGCACGTGACGTGCGGCTGCGGCGGCGGTTTCCCGTGCCCACGCCGCCGTTGGGGGCCGGCTTCTGCGGCGATAAGCGTTTGGCGGGTGAAAATGGGCTGAAGACGGGGACCGGGGGCGGCTGGCGTTTTTCGCGTCTCTCTACCACCGGGGGTTCAGACGTTACATCTGTACTGCAGGTAGGCGGCCACCCGGGCGGTGGTGGTGGGGCGACATTGGGGTGATTGGCCTGTGGGGAGGTTCGGGGAAGTGATATCGCAGTGTTGGTTCTGTTTTGGTATTGTGGGTGGGGTAGTGTGGTGGTAGTGTGGGTGTAGTGTGGGTGTAGTGTGGGTGTAGGGTAGTGAGGTGGAAGTGAAAGTTTTGCACAATGGGCCACTTTTGGCCAAAAGGTGACGAATCGCGATTTACTCTTTGAAAGTGTTCTCAAGTATAGGAAGTCACTTCGCCAATGCACATTTCCTCGGTTATTTAGAGCGGTTGGACTTTTGATTATCGTAGGTCGTCTTTCTCTAATGCGGATGGGCTTATGTTCATCATAGGTCGTCGTTTCGTCTTTTGTTGACATTTGCGCACCGTTTCGAGACTTAAGGTGCTGATGTCTAAAGACACTGATGCTCTTCATTGCTCGCCTGCCCCGATATAGAATTTACATTGACAATTACAGAATCCACTGATGCTGACACCGTCGCCTCGCTACAAGTAGACAGACTTTCCCAATGGCAAGAATCTGCTAAATGGCCCTCTACTGTGAATTCTATCTCTCCCTACTACACCCGCATGATAACTCTGTCCATATCTATATATCAAGCTCTAAACTTAAGCGCCATCTCAACAGCAGCAGCGCCCCAGTCTTCGCCGTGGTTGTGCATCTTGCCCTCAATAAGACCGGCCCGGGCCTCCGCCTGCTCGTCAGTAAGACAGGTCAAAACTCCGAAAATCACAGGAACACCAACCTCGAAGTTGAGATTCATCAACTTGTGGGTCACAGAGTCACAGATGTACTCAAAGTGCATGGTGGAGCCCTTGATCAAAACACCAATGGGAATCACCGCGTCAAGTGGCTCGCCCAACTTTCTTTGCCTCTCAAGGAAAAGACTGGTGCCGTAGGGCAACTCAAACGAGCCCGGAACAGACTCCACAACGATGTTTTCTTCCTTAACGCCCAATTCACGCAAACGAGCAATGGAGCCTTTGACCAAGGCGTCGATGATGGAGGCGTTCCACCGGGCGTGGAGAATACCAACTCTCAACGAAGATCCTGGTGGTTAGTACACAGAACCACGAGTGTGGTGAGGAAAAAGAAGGAGAAAAACGCTTACATACCGTCGTACTGTTGATCGATCTTACCCAAACCTTTGACTGCCATGTTTAACGCGGAAGTAGAAGTAGCACAAGAGTGTCTGGACGTCCAGGCGATATTTTGTGGCGCACGAAGGTACCATGACGTCTGGTGACTTATATAAAGGTTGAGCGTGGGGGACCCAGATAGGCTACGTCAGAGAGAAATGGACAAGAAAAAGTGTTCAAGGAAGCCTCCGGAGCACCAGGAAGCACCAGGACGTAATCAAGATGAAAAAAAAAAAACAGGTTATCTTTTTGTTCGCGTCGAGTAAAGTCTACTCTACCTGTGGTGTTACCATAGGACATGTATTGATACTTCGCGAGATCAAATGCTCCAGCTAGTGGGGAATTGCAGACAACAGTAGGAAGAAGCCAAGGATAGTATATTTTGTTGTTAAATACGGACACTGAGAACCAGAAATAGGCAGCAAACAGAAGCTAGGCTGGAACCGTGTACTTCCATCCTTTCTTGAGAATACACAGAACTGACGAAGTAGCCTTTTTTTTCTTTGACTCCGGGACCAAGCTCAGACAGAAGGTAATCGCTTCCGCGAGCGCCGTAGCCACCACTATTGACAAATGACCAGTGTGGAGCGACAAGTATGGAACGACAAGTATGGAACGACAAGTATGGAACGACAAGTATGGAACGACAAGTGCGGTGGAGCAACCACTGCCTTCGTCGAGAGAAAAATCCCTCTACCCCCAATTGGTGCCGAAACAGCCCGCACTCAAAACGTCTCGTCCAATGTTATGGATGGCGAGGACGGAGCACCCGGGCTGCCAGCAATCCGAGTATCCAACTCCAATTGTGGTCGGAACAACGTTTTGGTCATAGACTGCGACCGCCCCAATCCAACTGGAGGGGTCTCGGTCTCGTTGAGCGCGGTGACGTCAATTCCGAGCCGTTTGAGGTCTTCCTGTGTATCGAAAGCTTGTGGTTTTGGCTCCCGGTACCCCGACTCTTCGTCCAGGGCGCATTCGTCACTCAAAGCACTCACCAGTCGAGAACGCTGCAATAGATTTTCCTGGAGCGAGAGTTTTGCCGTTTCCGGCAAAGTAAAGAGCGAGTTACCGGAATAGGACGCTTCCAAGTAGTCGTAGGCAAGCTGGGCCGCCGCCGGGGTGCTGAATATGGCCACAATCCGACACAAAAACGGCAATTCGCTCCACTGGGTCACCTGGCGGGAAAAGTCGGTCTGGCCGGGAAGATTGAGCACGCCGAGCTTGAGGTTGTTGGCGAGCGAAAGCGACTTTCCGTTGGCGAGAAAGTCGTCTCTGGCCAAGTTGGACACGATGATGGTGGTGCGGTCAGACATTAGTAATCGAAATTATGGCGCTAACGGGTGGAAAGGAGACAGAAGAAAGTGATGAAACTGGTATTCTGAGAATCTGCTGAGAATCTGAGCCTGAGCCTTCGAGTCAAGTCAAACTGTGTGCTATCCGGCTAAATCAATTGAGCCGAGGAATAGGAGAGGGGCGCAGCAGAAAAAAGACCCGAGGAGTTCTACTCGAGTTGAAAGTTCAGAATTGCAAAAGTGATGAGCACGAGAAACACGATCGAGGAGAGATATCGCCAGGATAAAGTAGAAGGTAAATGGGTGGGAAGTTAGTCGATAAGGCTGATGCGATACAAAGCCCCAGACACGCCGAATGCAGGTTGACATGCCAAGGCGGAATTGCCAAGTACGAAGAAGGGTATGACCACAGTATACTAACCGGACTCAGAAACAATCATGGCTTGGATTGAGTTATTAAAATAGAAAATCACTTTTGCAGTTGGGACTTGGCTTGGTGGTATTTGTGCTACGGTGGATTCGGGTACTATATGCGCACACTGGGTTTAGTGGAGGATGGAAGAAGACAGAACATTATTCTTCATCAGACAGGGAGGATTTGGGTAAAGTTGAGCGAGTGGGAGAAACCGAAGGGTTACACCGGCGCACTCGAATCCAATGTAATTCCTCATGAAACATGGGGGTACTGAGGTGACCTATCATTGGATTGAATTTGTAAGCATGGGTACTGTGGCCGGGAGCATAGCCATAGAGAGTGCAGACGCCAACATTGAGAAGCAAGACAATACACCGGATATAGATCACAACGTACATTAGCATAGCCCATGGATTTCTTGGGTTTGGTGGTGGCTGAGTCTGCCACGAAAAGTCTTCGCATTGCTGCGGGTGGTGGGTAACACGGGCATTTACAAGAATAGTGCTTTTGATGGCGGCTGTTTATCATGAATGCCAGAGTGGCATGTAGGAAGGACTGCAAGATAAGCATGTTCTTTCTTGTGTAGACGGAAACATATGAATTCAAGCTTCGGGTAGAAAGTTCAGTTGCAATTGGTACAGCCGATGCATCCGTCCTTGAGTAGGAATCCGTCCACTTGTAGTAACCACCCGTCCTGTTTTTGTAGTAACAACCGGTTCCGTTATTGAGGTAGTACTACCTCCTGTTCTTGTAGTAGCAATTCGTCCTGTTCTTGTAGTAGCAATGCGTCCCGCTCTTGTATCCCTCCTTTTGTACTAGCACTTCCTCCTCTTTTAGTAGCACTTTCTCGTCTTGCTGTAGCACTTTCTCCTCTTGTATCAATTCCTCCTCTTGTATCAATTCCTCCTCTTGTATCAATTCCTCCTCTTGTAGTTATCCGTCCCGTTCTTGTAATCCCTCCTCTTGTATTCTTCATCCTGGCCGTTCTCAATCAGCCAAAAAACCCACCAGCCACTCAAGCGGTAAACCAATCGAAATAACACTCAATTGCACGGCCCCACATCCTACTTCCCACTATCAAAGTACAAATCATAGTGAAGAGAACAGCCTGGGTTGAAGCGAGCACCACAGAAACAACAGCTGCTGCCAGAACCCGTGTACTCTGCAAAAGTCAATTGTCGCTTACAACATCCACATAAAACCACCTTTTCCTCCTCTAGCTCCGCCGCAGCCCAAGTTCTCCTCGCATGACTCTCACATTGGTCGTGACACTTGTAGCATGGGTAGAACTTGCCACAGCATCTGAATTTGATGGCGATTACGTCGAGCGGCAGACTGTAGTGTATACAGCGTGTCTCCTGATCAACAACAGGCCCCAACACGAGCGGCATGGGCTAAAATCACGATTGGGTAGGATAAGAGACGCTTGGGCCGGAGAGAACCGAGTGCACGTGCCAGAGACACGTTACGCACGTGATCCAGAATAATGCGAGCGGCATGAGCATCTGGTGAAGCGCCGTCCTGCAGGATTCGCGACGTAAACAAACAAAGAAACAAACAAACAAACCATATGGCGGACTGAGGGTCTAGTGCCATGGGCCAGGCAAGGAACCCAACCGTAGCGAACAAAAATGAGGCGCTTTCCACCGCAAAAAAGGCTCGAGTGCCCCGAACTCATAACGGCCATAACAAAAACAAAAAAAAGAAAACCGTTTACAAACCCCACGCCCACCGGTCGAACGTCTGGAGATAGCCAACCCCAGCACCACACCCGTACACCACACCCGTTTCCTGGCCCCGATTATTTGTGCGCACCATTGGGTTTGTTTTCTTCACCAGCTTTTTTGTTCCCAGCTGTATCGTTTTTGGCTCCTATCCCCGTGGTCATTCTGCCTTTTGTTTCTTTGCAAGTCTTGTTGCCGGAGCCATTGCGTCGATTGCACATTTCTTCTTTGGAATCTCCTTGCAAATTCCACATTTGTGTTTGTGGCAGGTTACATCGGCGGTTATCTAGACTCTGACCCACCACAAGCTCCCCTAATCTTTGCTGCAAAAACCGCCGCCAAATCCTCCTCAGAACCGTCTCCGATCTCTTTGCAGCCGTACTAACCTGAACTCTGCCCCTCCTACCCCTGTCACTCGCTTAATCCACCCCACCCCACCATGTCCCACGACTTCAGATCCCACGTGCGCTCGTCGTCAGAAACATTCAACCGCCGCTCTCTGGGCCTGCAAAGACGGGCCCTTGGCACCTTATCCACTAATTTGGCAGCCGCCCGTGTTGCAAAACGCGACGATGCGCGCCGTCGCCGCGTGGAGGTGAAAGAAGCAGGCCAGGAGAACGACGCCCCCGCCCCCGCGCACATGACGTCGGCCACGGCGCCGCTACCGCTCTCGGACGACGTGCTAATACACAAACACTTTGATCGCATTCCCCTGGAGCACGTGTCCGGTCAGTCTGACTCGGAGATCGTGACTCCGCAAAATTACTCCGACGGGTTGAGCGACGCCCAGGCAGAGAAGCCGGAAGGCACCGAAGACGACGAGGAAGACGACGACGAGGACGACGACGATAGAGTCGACTACGCCGGTCCGCAGGAGCCCAAGTGGAACCGGCAGATCTTCAACGAGTTGCAGCTTGTGATGACTAAGTATTCGCGCACCACATTGGACGAGTCCGACGAGGACACCTATGACGTGACCATGGTGGCGGAGTACGCGCCGGAAATCTTCAACTATTTGCATGAACTCGAGCACAGGCTTTCGCCCTCTGCAAACTATATGGACAACCAGGACGAGTTGCGGTGGGAAATGCGTGCAGTGTTGATCGACTGGGTGGTACAGGTGCACCAGCGGTTCAACTTGCTTCCCGAGACGCTTTTCTTGACCGTGAATTACATTGACCGCTTCCTTTCGCGCCGAAGAGTGTCGTTATCGCGGTTTCAACTCGTGGGCGCCGTGGCGTTGTTCATTGCCGCCAAGTACGAGGAAATCAACTGTCCCACCGTGCAGGAGGTGGCGTACATGGCCGACAATGCCTTTAATGTCGAGGACTTTATCAAGGCCGAACGGTTTATGATCGATGTGCTTGAGTTTGACATGGGCTGGCCCGGACCAATGTCGTTCTTGCGCAGAACATCCAAGGCGGACGACTATGACTACGAAACACGTACGCTTGCCAAGTACTTTTTAGAGATTACCATTATGGATTTCCGGTTTGTTGCGTCGCAGCCTTCGTGGCTTGCGGCTGGTGCCCACTATCTCCTGAGAAAGATCCTCAACAAGGGCCCATGGACCGAGCTTCACGTGTTCTACTCCGGGTACACTGAGGAGCAGTTGAAGCCTTTGGCAAGGATCTTTATGGACATTTGTCTGCAAGCAGAAACGAACCACAAGGCTATCTACGAGAAGTACCAGGAGCGCCGGTACAGGCGGTCGTCGTTGTTCGTGCAAGAATTTCTCCGGGCCATGCGGCTGTCACCTCGCGAGTAGATGCGACGATACTAATGACTAAATAACTTTCATTTTATATTAACACGGCACATTGGATAGAGAAGTAGGATATGAGAGAGAGAGAGAGTGTGTGTGTGTGTGTGTGTGTGTGTGTGTGTGTGTGCGCGCACCCAGACCTCCCGCCTCCACCTATATCCGCACGCAAAAATATTCCTCTCATCTCCCCATTTCTTACCATGTCCAGATTTATCTCCGCCCGCACCGTTGCTGCTGTTTCCAGATTGGCTGTTCCCCAATTGGCCAGAAGAGCTCCGCTCGTTTTGAGCGCCAGAACTTTCGCTTCTTCTCCAATTCGCGCCTCCGCGGCCAAAGATTTGCTCGAAGTGGTGAAATCCGAACACAAACTCGCCACTTCCGTGGAGAACGAGTTGGCTCCAGACCACCAGGAGTACTTGGCTTCTTCCGGATTCAAGGTCACTCAGGTTGAAAACGAGTCCAACGTCCAATTGTCCAAGACCTTGGAGTCCGGTGAAGTTCTCCAGGTTTTCTTTGACATCGACGAAGTTACCGATGTTTCCTTCGGCGCACCCGAGGCAGCGGAGGAGGAGGATGCCGCTGAGAAGTTTGAGGACGAACTCTACCAGTACGAGTCCACTTTTGCCAACGTGAAGGTTCTTGTGTCGAACCCAGCCACCAACGATGGACTTTTCTTCAACTTGATGTTGCAAAGCTCGGAGGAGGAGTTCTTCGTGGACTACTTCAACTATAAGCCAGACACTGCGGCGTTCTTGAAGCAGGTGAACGAAACCGGTTCCTTTTTGGGTAAGTTTGAGTACCAAGGTCCTCGTTTCTCCAACTTGGACGAGTCGTTGCAAACCTCGGTCGAACAATACTTGCTGGAGAAGAGCGTGGACGCCAACTTGGCTGACTTCATCTTTGGCTTTTCTGAGGCCAAGGAGGAGGACTCTTACAGATCCTTGTTGTCCAACGTGTCCAAGTACTTGGAGCGCAACTAAGTACGTGCCTACTCTTGTTTATAGTTTGAATTGATCTTGTAAATATGTTCATGTTTGGCGATTACGTGGGTTTTTTTGTTGGGGTGTAGAATAATGTTTTTGGAGACTTCTGCTATTTGGAGGACTGCTTTCTATCCGGGCACCTACTTTATTGCGTCAATCTGAAATCTTCATAAGTCTTCTTTCGGGAAGTCTTCGTAAGTACTGTGTCCATTCTGTCTCCCAATTGACTACCATTCTTACTTGATGTTCTACTCGCTTAATGTTCTTGTCTCTTGATGATTTACTCACTTGGTTCTACTCTCTTGATGTTCTACTCTCTTGATGTTCTACTCGCTTAATGTTCTAGTCTCTTTATTTTCTAGTTTCTTGATGTTCTAGTTTCTTGATGTTCTACTCTCTTGATGTTCTACTCTCCCGATGTTCTTCTCTCTCGTGTTCTACTCTCTTGATGCCCTACCATCCCCATACCTCTCCCTAGAGTCTACGCTCTTTATATCATGTCCTTTAATCCCTATTAATATAACAGCTCGTGCAAACCCGGCCATTAGAACTCCGCAAACGGGTCCTCGTTCTCTTCGTCCAAGTTCACCTTGCCCTTTCCGGCCATTCTCACCGCAGCCATTTCTCTGGAAGCAGCCTGTTTCTTCACCTTCTGTGTCATTCTCTCGATCTCGTCCTCGGCATTGTCCGACTCTTTCTCCGCATATTGCATCACAAGTCTTCTTCCCAACAAGTGCACACCTTCCAACTGGTTCATGGCATTCTCTGCTTCCTTTAACAACGTGTACTCCACAAAAGCAAAACCTCTGGCCAGCTTGTCGAACTTCTTGGGCACTCTGACGGACTTGATGGAACCGTAAGCTCCAAAAAGCTCCAACACATCTTTTCTTGTGGTCTCGAACGGCAAGTTCTTGATGATAATCTTGTTGGACTTGGACGACTTGGCACCTGCGGCCTTGGCACCAGCCTTTCTGTGCGAAAGCTTCAACTGGATGCGGTGACCCTCCAACACATGAGAGTCCAACGCGGAAATTGCTGCCTCCGCCTGTTCCTTGGTCTTGAACTCCACGAAACCAAATCCCATACTCAACACGCCCCCATCCTTCTTTGGGTCTGGCTTGGTCTTGACCGTAGCCACAACAAAGCCCGGCAAGGGTTTGAAAAGTTCGGTCAACAGCGCGCCGGTGGTGGAGAAGTTCAAGTTCTTGACGAAAATGGAAACGGTAGGACCTTGGTCTGCCAACTCCTCCTCCTCGGATTCGTCGGCGTTGTGCATCACATCTCCGGCGGTCATCTTCACCTCCACGGCCTTTTCGGTCTTCGGCTCATCCACCACAGACTCCCCGGCCGTAGGCTCACGCACAAACAAATCCTTGGGTCCCTTTTCCAAGTAAAGAATAGCCTTTTTGAACATACGGTACGCCAACTTGGTGAAGGCAGAACGGGCGCTGGGAGAGTCTCTGAACTCCACAATGGCAATGGTTCCGGCCGGAGGCATCAACACACGCTTCAACGGGCCGTACTCAGCAAACAATTCTCTGATCTCGTCCGGAGTGGTGCCGAACGGGAAGTTCTTGACCAAAATCACCTTGTCGTCTCTTTCCTTATGGCTGAACGTGGTCAAGTCCACGCCGCGGTCCTCAAAGAACTTGCGCACATCGCCAATGACATGCGCTTCAGCCAAAGCCTGCTTGACGGCCGAGTTGGAGTTTTCCGGGTCGATCAACAGCGCCTTGGACACACCCAACTTCGCTGCCACCGACTCCAACACCGCGTCGGAGTTCATGAAGAGCGAATTCCAGTTGAACTGCGACTTGTTGGCCAGAGCCTTTTTCTTGAGCTCGCGCTGCTTCTTGAGCGGCAAGTTCTTCAATGCAAATTCGTCAAGCTTGTGGTCCTTCTTGGCGTCGCCCGCCAAGATATGCAATAATCTTCCCTGGAAAATCTGTTTGTCCAACGCGGTGAACGCGGCCACGGCATCGTCACTGTTGTGAAACTGGACGTAGACGTAACCCTTGGACTTCCCGGTTCTGGTATCAACCGCAATGTGTACTTCCTCGAGCGAGCCGTACGCCTCAAAGAGTTGTCTGAAGTCCTCTTCCGTAGAGTCGTACAAGATGTTTCTGATGAAAAGACGCCCGGTCTGTCTGATTTTGTCGGCGGTGATTTGTTCGGGGCTGACGTACGGCTTAGGAGCGGGCTTGGGCTTCGCTTTGGTCACCGTCTCAGTCTTTGCGTCGGACTCGTTACTTTCGGCTGTGGTTTCGGTGCTCTCTTCCGCCTCTTCGTTTTCCTTCATGCGGATTCTTCTTTGCTTGAGCCAGTCGAGGTCCGAGACGGTCTCATCCTTGGCCAAGTCAGCCGGCTCCTCCATTTCGATGTCTCTGGGCTCGGATTCCGGAGCACCAGAAAACGGAATCATTTCCTCGTCACTTTCGTCCTTGGCGCGGAAATCGTCGTACTCATCGTCACTCTGGCCATCTTCCACCGGCGCAACATCATATTTCTCCGCTGCTGGAGCATTTTCCTTCAAAGCTTCCTCCAACGCTTTCGTGGATGGAGCACCAGACCCATCGGCCAAAGCATCATTGGCCCACGATTGCACCTGCGACGACGGCTTCATGGTGTTGATGAATTCCTTCAACTTGGGGTTTGCCTCGATTTCTTCGTCGAGCTTCGACTTCTTTTCGAGTTTTTGTCTCTTGTACTCCCGTGCCTGTTCCTTCTGTGCCAAGAGCCTTTCTTCTTCTTCGCGCAACCTCTGCTCCAACATCTTTCTCTTGTCACGCATGGCCTTTGGCACGGTAGGATCAGCAAAAGTTTTGGCCACAATAACTTCAATTCTGGCAGTGTCAATGAATGAGCGGTTGAAGTATCTGACGGCTTTTTCTGCATCGGCACTGGACTTGTAACCAATAAAGGCAAATTGTCTCGACTCGCCGTTTCTTTTCTTCATGAGCTTGACATCGGTAACATTTCCCTCTTTGGCAAAATGCTCCTTGAGCCTATCCTCCGTGAGATATTTGGGGAGACCCTTGACAATTAAACGGGACATGGTAGATAAGTATCGGAGATGAGATGAGCTGAAAAACTATATAGTCAGTCGCATCTTCCCGGGTGTATGCAGTCCGCTTCACACTGTTCCGTTGTGTGGGTTGTCGCAGTTTTGCACCCACGGATTTTCCCTTCCAAACCTTCTTCCGTAGACTTGTGGGTGCTTCTGAAAAGAGAGAAAAAAAAAGAGAGAGATCTCGACTATGGAGCTTATTTCCCATTTGGGCATCCTGCCTGTTTCTGAGCCCACGCTCCGCTCCACTGTGTTGCAGCTCCGCGGTTATCTCGTTTTGTGGATTCTTCTTCGTTTCACTGTAGCGTACCACCTCTTGTCGGCCATGTGCTCTTCTTTCAGTCTTTTCTACTTTGAAACAGAGTATATCAAGCGAACAGCTTGTTTTCTTTTCTGGAACGGAGTTCTGCTCTTCATGGTACGTACTCCCAAACTTCCCATCTTTGTTTCACAAAACCAATACTGACTCCAGAAATGGAATAATGTCACCGTCAAAATTACAGGCGATGCTCTCTCCGCCCAGTCGGCAATTGTGATTTGCAACCATCAGTCACTAGCTGATTACGCCATTTTAGCTCAGTTGACGGACTGTTGTGGTTCGCTCCGTCCACAGCCTAGCTTTTTCACCTGGTTTTCGTTGTGGAGAGTTCCCACCATTAAGACAGTGTACAATATGCTCAAATGTGACGAGAACTGGGAGCTTCACAAGCTGTGGGCAGATCTGATATTTCGCCGAGTAATGAGCTCGGATACACCGGAGTGGGTTATTCTCTTTCCTGAAGTCAACATCAAAACCCCCACCGTGACGTTCTTCCAGAAGGCGCAGAGCAAAAGATACTACCTTCCCGAGTTTGAAAATATTTTGTATCCGCGGTTCTCCGGTCTTCACAGTGCCGTTGATTCCCTTTGTCGAACTCCAGAGTCCAAGTTTGAGACGCTCTACGATATCACAATCCGGTACGAACCAGCTCCACCTAATCTAATGCAATTCTTTGCTGCGTCCAGACCAATAATAGTTAACGTACATGTGATTGCGAAACCACTATCACGAGTACCCCATAAGAGAAGCAAACTTGAGAAATGGCTAGAAAATGCTTGGATAGACAAAGACAAACTTCTCTCATCTAGATCTTTCGAGCAAGATGTGATTGGCAATGCAGAAGCGCAGCAGCTGCTTCTTGATATCCCAATCGCTTCTATATGGAAGAAGAAGGTAAGCTTTTGGGGGAGTAAGAAAGATTAACTACGGGCCACGCGAAAAGAAAAAAAAATTAATCCAAGATCAAAAGCCAATTAGGCCATTCCTAGTCTACGACTTTGTTGAAAATGCGTTGATTCTATACTTTCTCGAAAAGCGTATCACTCATCTTGCATGAGGTGTATGGGCAAACTCTTGATCACAGAGTTTTGATTCTCGTTCCGCTCAATTCGGTAGAAATTGTCGGTATAGCTGTCGCCATTGATGTGGCTGAGAAATTTTTCATCGTGGGTGATAACAATAAGCTGGAAATTCTTTTGGTTTTTACGTAAATCAATGATGTTGTTGAGAGCAATCGCTAAAGATTCCGCATTTTCCACATCTAGATTAGTGGTTGGCTCATCGAGAGCGATCATTCCGCAATTAGTACCAAAGCACTCAGCTAATGCCAAACGTATCAAAATACTTGTCAACACTTTTTGGCCTGCAGAGCATCTGCCTCTCATATCCAATTCAGAGCTCTTTTTGTACATGACAACTCTATAATTGTAGGAGCGGCCCTTGCCCAGATTGCTAACATCACATTTGATCTCAATTCCATCAATGTCTGTTCCCTTATACGTTTGGTTCCAGAGCTCGCGTAAAATGCGATTGATCTCATCCATCTTCATGCTATGATACTTCATAATAGCATTGTCTAAAGCCTGGGAATATGTTTGCAAATCATTGGATACCAATAAGTTTGTTTGCAACTTCACCCACTCCTTGTGGTACTGCTTATCGATATCCTTGAATTCAGTCTCCAACTCTTTTTGCAAGCTTCTTATTTGATCTTTAATTTGTTTTACTTCACCTTCTTTTCCATATAGCTTTGAGGTGAGCTCGGTAATCTGATCCCTGATTCTTTTGGATGCAATCTGGTAGTTTTCCCTTTCAGTCTCGGCATTCTTCACATCGAGATCGTTTAGTTTCTCTTGATACGTATCGAGCTCTCTCTCAAGTTGTCGATACTCCAAATTGTCACGAACTTGGCGTTCGCGCTCTTTGAAATCTGTGATTTCAATTTGTAGTTGCTTTACCTTTTCTTCCGAATCCTTGATTTCCAGTCTTGTGAGTGAAATAGTTCTCTTTGTTTCTTTGAGCTTCAAGGTATTTTCCTCCAAAACTGGTGCATCGTCTCTTTCATATTTATCAATTTCGATCTGAAGTCCATTGAGCGTATTGAAATCATTTCTCAAGATGGAAATGGTCATTTGACCAGATTCTTCCTGTTCCTTTCTCCTTTTTTGAATCTCACTTACCTCTTTGGAAATATCTTCTAGCTTCTGCTTGAGGGAATTGACGAGATCATCAGTTTCAGTGATTTTTAGCTTTAATGAGTCACAAAGAGTGTTGTTCTCCAGAATTCTGTTTTTAATACCAATCGTTTCGCTGAAAGATTTTTCCAAATTGCTAATCAAAAGCTGCTTATCCTTTATTTGCCCATCGACCCTTGATGATTCATTTTGAAGCGATTGAAGTTCTTCACTTGAATCAGATATCGTTTGGCGAAGTGCTTTTACTTCCGAACTCTTTTTCTTTTGTAGGCTCTGCAACTCAAAGATTGATACCTCAGATCCAATTACACCTAGCTTCTCCTGTAAATCAGCAAGCTCTTCCTTTAATTGTTCGAGCTCGGCCGAATCACGCGATAAAGCGGAAATAGGCGATTTCAATTCATAGAGTTTTGATAAGCGATCGGAAATGACGGTAAGTAACTCTTCTGTCTTGAAAAGGGAAGTTTCGAGCTCTTCTGCTTTGCTCTTCAGACTTGCGACAGAAGATTCAAGGCCCAGAGTCTCGCTCAGCAATTTGCGCCATTGGATCACGTCAAAATGAATAGATTTCATCTCCTCTAGGTCTTTTTCCGTAGAGGCTAAATCCTCTTGCAATTTTTCAGTCGTTAAAGATTTCACACTTTCTTCAAGCTCCCTAACAAACAAAGAATTTTCTTTTTCGCCAAAGCCACGGTTACAAAGAGCGCAGCACTTGTTGTTTTTGGCAATTTCAATGGCCTTGGCTTTGTAACTCCTAGTGACTTCAAATGTATTAAGGTTGAAAACAGCAGTCTTGTGGTCTTCCTCTACCTCATTTACCAAAACTTCATACTTTGGAATATCCTCCTCCGCAATGATAGCATGTATGGCACTAGCATGTTGTCGTAACTTAATACTGGCTTCTTGAAGTGAGTTTTCACATGTTTGAGCAGCAGCAGCTGCCGCGTTCACCTCTTTCTGTAACTTGGAAGCAGAATCTTGAAGTTTCTTCTTTTCAGACTCCAATTCTGTAATTTTGGACTCAAGAGGAGAAGTATCGGCCAAGTTTAACAGATGACCAACCAAATTTTCATACTTCAGTTTCAAATCTCCAGAGGTTCTTTCCAATTGAGTTTTTTTGCGAGTATAGTTGGTTTGTAAAAGCTCACGTTTTGTGTGTAGTTCAGCCAGAGAACTAGCAGCAGCGAGATCACTCACTAATCGTTCCAGATCCATTTCAATTTTGACCAAGGCGAGCTTATCGTGTGATAACTGTTCTCGAAGTTCATCCAGACGCTTTTTATGTTCCTGCTTGTGACGACGACTCTTTAACCGCTCAAGCTCTTTTTTTTCTTCATCAAGCTGGTCTTCTTTCGACGCAAGAAGTGCGATTTTGGCTTTAAGATCATGCGTAGAGGTTTCCAATGTTTGCAATTCGCGAGCATAATGGTCTTTGCTCAGTTCCTGCTTAGATATATCGTTTTGGCAAGAATTCAACCGCGAGGTAGCGTTTTCAAGAATCGAGGAGGATTCTGAGAGTTGAGCGTCTAGTTGTTTTTGCTGCCATTCTAGGTTGCTTCCTAATTCTTTTGCTAACTCGGAAATTGACATATTGACTGAGAGATGGTGCTTTTGAGATAGTTGAGATGCTAAGTTATCAAGCTGCTCTTTCTTCAGTTTATATTCATCTCTCTTGTAACAGAGAAGACCTTCCTGTCTGGTGAGCTCATTGAAGCTTGTCTGCAACTCCAGTAGACGCAGCTGGCTTTCTTCGAGAGATTTTTCCAAATCTTTTAATGTAGCATTCTTTTCTTCGTGGTCTTTAGCTGAATTTGCCAACGCAAGCCCTAAATCCGCATCCAGCAAATCTAAGAGTTCAATAGATGCCGCAAGCCGCAGATGGCTAGTCTTGAGGTTTTCAAAAACAAGCGAAAGACGTGAATGTTCACTGAGCGTTCGCTGGAAAGACTGGTTCGAGTTGAACAACTTCTCTGCTTCCCGTTCAAGTTGTTCGATGCGCATGGTCAAATCCGCAATCTCCAGTGTATAGCTCTCGGCCTGAGATGTACTCTCGGCCAATTTCTCGCGGATTTTCTGTGCTCGAATCTTGTCTACCTTGGCGTGTTGCACGCTTTGCTCAATAAGCCGGATATCTGCAGCCATATCCTTCCGGATTCCTTTCAAGTTATCCAAAACTTTAGTAAACTTCAGCGCCTCGAAAATCTCATCAAACCGCTTCTTCAACACGCCAGCCTCACTGAGTGGCCACAAACTGTCGTCTTGGTGACAAAAAATCACGTATTCTAGTACAGCACGCGAAGCTCCCAAATACTGCGGCACGCGTGTATCCAACTCTGAGTTTTTGGTGCTAATGGCAGTTTTATGACCTCGAGACATCACTGCAAGTTGTCCTTCTAGCGTTTTGAATGTGTTGGTGGTGACTGCAGTTCTTGCCCGTTTTCTGGTCAATTGCATATTCCGCGTCACAGTCATCAGCTTGCTGTCGACAGAAATAAATCCAAGCTTGATTTCGGCATTGACCATCAGCCGATCTGCGATTGCAGGATCATTCACAAACGCTCCACCTTTGGAATTGGGCGGGAGGTCTCCCGTAGTAGCGTATTTTAGACATTCAATGATAGTAGTCTTTCCACAACCGTTTTGCCCGCAAATAAGAGTGAGCGGTGTCCCGAACTGGATTGTTTCATGGTCTTTAGGAGAGAATGAACGAACCCCACATATAGAAAGTTTGTAGAGTGATGACATGAGGGATGACAATATTGAACAAAAGATTATTGGATAAAGTCACCGTTGAAGATGTCAGCGACAAATGGTTCCAAGATGGGAAAAGAGGAGATCAGCTAGGGACAGAATGGAATTCTAGAAATTTGAATATTAATGAAACGGTCAGATTAAGCAAACCACGTGGAATTCGAGTAAATTGAGAATTCTCCACTACCGTGGAACTAGTAGTTGCAGCTTTGTCGCGAGCACATTCATGTCGCACCAAAGGTTTCTGCAGGAGATATACTTCTACAGCTACAGGCTGGACCACAATGTAACAAACGTTAAAAATATAGACATTGGCGAGTCAGTAGTGCCACTGGGGCATTGGGTATCACCGTAAAAAGCTACAAGTTGCAGTGGGAAAGCGTGGCCGGCCAGCCGATCATACTCATTTCCCGCAGCGCGCAACCACCGTTCTGGATCGCGGTACTTGACTTGCATCTCATCGCGTTCTAGAAATGGGGTCTCGCATAATTCACCCCCTTAGCACCTGAACAAAGATCTCAAAAAGATCCAATATGGTAGAAGAGAAAAGGCGGCGTTTCTGTACGGTCACTTCTCTCCAAAAAAAAAAAAAAACTCCGACACAGATAAGCACGAAAAAAAGAAACGCCTTCAGGCTCACAACATACTTTAGAACAAAACGTATCCATCCTAAAAATCTCTCTGGAGATCGTCGTACAGGCTGGTATGGTCAAGTGGTGCTAGAAGTACCAGTGTGTCTTGTTGTGGACTTCCTTGGGGGCTCGCTTGACCCTCCGCTACCGGCGCCACGCGCCTACCCTTGCCGCGACCACGAATTCCCTTGTTGGAATTTTTGTACAACTTGCGGAAATACTCCAACAAATCTTTCTGGCGCGGATCCAAGTTTTCTAGTTCGGGTCCGCTAAGTTCGGCCAATGTTTGGGTGAGGCGGTTTAATGTTGGCAAATGGAACTTGTTCTGGTGAGACTTGAGATTGCCCAATTGGGTGAACGACTTGTCGCAACCATCAAGGCGGCATGCGTACGGCTTTTCCTTCTTGTGCGTCAACATGTGAGCTGCCAAGTTACCCTTCCGGCTGAACAGCCGGTGGCACTCTTCGCACGTAAAAGGTTTTTCACCAGTGTGGAGTCGCATGTGAGTGCGCAAATTACCACCCTGAGTGAACCTCTTGAGACAAAAGTTGCACTGGAACGGCTTGTAGCCAATATGAGACCTCACATGCACGTCAAGGTGAGTGGACTGGTGAAATTGCTTGAGACAGTACGGGCACTGCTGCGTCTTGCCACGCCTCTTACGCTTCTTGTCCATTCCACCTTCTTCATCTCCTTCAGCTTCGCGTCCCGGCTTTTCCACGCCGCCAACCAAACTGACCGCCTGCGGTAACACACCATGCAGATCGTTTTCGGCTGCCATGATGCTTCCGTCAGCAGCTTGCTGGATAGCGTTTTTATTGCCGTTCTCGCGTGATTGGATAACGAGCATCAATTGGTCCACCTTAGTGGCACCCAACAACGGGCGTCCATCCTCGGCGTGTGCATGCTGTTGAGCCAAAACTGGTTTATCCACCAGCCCAGGCAGCGGTAGTTGAAGCCCCGGCTGAAGGCCTGGCTGGAGACCTGGCTGAAAACCAGTCTGAAGACCGGGCTGTACCCCTGGCTGGAGAGTAGGCTGGAGATTGGACTGCAGCGCTTGGACCTGATGGCCCGGCTGAAGCGGCTGACCTTGAAGTCCCAGCACTTGACGCAAGTGCTGCAGATGACCTGGCTGGAGACCTGGTTGGAACGTCTGGCCCTGGATCAGGCTGGGAAGGCTCGGAAGTGCCCCCAGTGGAGACTGGTACGAGTAGCTCGCGCGTCCTTCCAGCGCCGGGCGTAGGAAAAGACCAGAACCTTCAGCAAACAGATTCTGCAGACGCTTTGGCGGCGGATACTGCCCCATGGCAAAATCGTACTCCGGCGTGCCCTGGTAGAACGCCTGAGGCTGTTTCTGCACTGTTTGCGCTGGATTGTACAGTGGTACCGGAGGCTGCGCCGGGCTAGCCTTTGGCAGATGCGGCTCGTCGCCCACGCGGTGCGACAGCCGCAGCGACATCGACAGCGTGGGCAGAAGGTGACCGCCTGCCGGTTTGTGGGAGAGCAGGTGATCAAAGATGTCCTCGCGGAGACGAGCGCGGGGCGGCGGCACGGCCGCGTCCGGTGGCGGTGCAGCAGGAGCCGTGCCCTGGTCGCTGATGAACTTGAGGAGCGAGTCGCGTCTCTGTTTCTCGCTCATGTTGGAGAAGTCCATTGACACGGAGCCGTTTGTCTGGAGCGACGCCAAAAACGCATTAATGTTGTCGTTGGAGAGGCCGGCAATCAGGCCGCCGTTCAAGTTGAGCGACTCCCAGAACGCGGAGGTGGTGGAGTCGGCGCGCTCGTCCAGTGGTGCGGTGGAGCGGTGGGGCCGGCGTGACTGGCTCGACACCGAGTTTCCCGCCGATGCCGGCATCTGGATGAGCGACGAGAAGATGCTGTTGCTACGGTCGTCCGGGCCGTCGTGGGTCGGCGGCGGAAGAAAAATCAGGTCGCCGCGGAAACGCGCGGAGGCGGACGACGCCGCCGGACTGAGGCCCGGTGCGGCCGCGCTCACACTGCCCGTTCGCGCGGCCGAGGGCGCGCCTGGTGCCGCACCCGCGCCGGCGCCCGCACTGACGCTGCTGCCCGCACCCGCGCCATTTGCAGCCCCCTCGCCCAAATAGTAGCTGGGATACGCCAGGTTGCGCGCAGGAAAGCTGTTCAAAAGCAGCCCAATCAGGTCCTGGCGCCCCGGATTGAAGAGAAACAGCACCAGCAGGCGGCGGCTGGCGGGCGCGGCCGCATCCTTCTTTGTCGGCAGCGCAAGCAGGTCGAATTTGCGCGGTTGTGCCGCCAGTTTTTGCGGCGCGTCGCCCGCAGGCGCCATTTGCGCCCCGTCTGCGCGCGGATTACTGGCGCGAAGCGTATCGCCCATGTTGGCCTTGGCGGGAGGATCCGTTGTGGCGGTTTTGTGGCGGTTTTGTGGCGGGTAGAATGGAGCACCCTTGCCTACCAAGCGTGGAACCAGAATTCGAGAAGCGGCTGGTTGGAGAGGCTGCTAAAAACAAGTTTTTGGCAGCAGGTCCCACTATCCAAAGAAAATCGATTCGGGCGGGGATTTGTGTTTCTGTGACTGCCGAACCGGAGGTTGTTTTTGTGTTGCGTTGGGGCGGGAGGAAACCCGCAGTGGCTTGGAGAGAAAAGGAGGAGGTAGGATCAGGAGCTTGGTGGCACGTGATAGAGACTAGCGGCGGAGAAAACAGTCCGAGCGGTGGGGGAAGAATCGGTGGATAGGATAAGAGGTGGAATGGTGATGTTCCGCTCAATCGGAGGATTGCGGGGGTCACGTGGCCAGCAACGATGGTGGGGGAGGTTTACTGGGGGGGCAGATACACAAAGGGCGGCGTGCATAGAGACGCGGAGAGGCACGGGTGTTTCTTCCTGGCGTGGGCGCTTGCTATTTGGCCCCTTTTTCTTGTTTCTGGCGGCGCCAGACGGAGAGTACAATAGCCGGTCCACCCCTGGGGTAGATCGTGGGGCGCGGTTGTCTGCAGGACGACTGATACGCTGCTCGGTAGGTGCACGCCTCCGATAAAGCCTGCATCTAGCGGGTGATAGGAGCGGCAACGAGTGGGTGGCGACGGCGGTTTCGGCGGCTGGGAGGAGGTTGGGGAGACGTTGTGGGGTGTAGCTTACACTTTTTTATTGCGTATGAGGCAAAATTGCTTTTTTTTTTCGTGGGCAGACATGGGCATTTGTTAGTGCGATAATAAGCGCAGTGGAATGGCACAGGGCAACAAATGGATCATTCCCGCAAGATTGGAGGATATATTTTTTAGTGACGGTGGAGTTTGGCACATTCACGTTTGTGAGGAAAACGTTTTTTATGTAAGTAGGTATATTTTGCTTTTAGTGGTTTATTGGAACGGCGTATTTTTGTTTTACGATGACCTGGAGTGTCTTGAGGTGTGCGGTAGCCAAGCAACTTACGTGGAGGAGTTGCTTTTATTTTTAAGAGTTGTCTCTATTTTGATTCTTCCAAGATTTAGTGCTACTATGTTAGGTGTATCTGTTTTGTGGTGAGCGACGTTATTCGGCACGGTTCTGTTTGGTGATGTACGATTGTGTAGCATTATGTACCTATGACCGGTCTCACATTAATATCTCATTCATTCAAGAGTGACCAAAATTGAAGTAGAAATTGTTCAAGGGTTTCCAAGGTATGGTTGTCCACACTCTGTTTCTCACGTTACTGTTCCGTCACTAGTAAATCAACCTCACTGTACAAGTAAGACTACTACTGGTCACAACAATCACATCAGTAGTCACATCAGTGGTAACATCAACTCTCATCATACTTTCATTGCTGCCGATCACTCTACAAGTTAGCTTACTACTAGTCCCATCATTAGTCACATCACTATTCACATATCACTCTACTACTAAAGTACTAGTCCCTTCCCTAGTCACCTATCACTCTACTACTAAATCTACCACTAGTCATCACTCTTCCCTTCATGGTCACTTCATATCCATCACTGGCCAGCTCTACCCCTACAATCACTCCACCATTTGCCAGCGTATCCTGTATTATCCTATTTTGCTAAGCATTCCGGCAAGACACTCCTCGAGTCCGTCCGCTGGGTCCATGCCGTAGTCCCGGAGATAAAGCAGCGGGCGCATCTCACTGTGTTCATAAAGGCGTTCGTGAAGCTCGTCCAAAAACCGTGCCGTCAATCGAAGATAAGCGCCCACTTTGGGAGCCATGGACGGAAGATGGTCAAAGTCTGTCACAAGCAACGAAAGCATTACGTTCTTAATAACATTGCCCTTTTCCACGTCAGAGAGCGTGTCGATTTTCTGCAACTGCAACCTGCGGTAAAACGGCCGGAATTCTTCGGCAATGTTTTCTTCCGTCAACTGCTCGCTGGACGGGGGATGGCTGGGTTTGACTGAGGTCAGCGACTCTCGTTCATTAGAGAGTGCTTCCGGTTCCTTGAAGAGTGACTCCTTCTCTTCCGAAAGTGTCTTCTTGTCGCTAGAAAGAGGCTTTCCGAATCTATTACCCGTTCCGGCCGTTTCTTTGCTTCCTTCGCCGTTTCCCGTAGACTTGTCTTTCGCGTTCTCCTCGCTTCTTCTTCCCCGCAAAAACCGCACCTCGTTGACCAACTCCGCATTATCCTGCTTATACTGTTCGAGCTGGAGCTTGAGCTGCGCCACGGTTTCGTCGGGCGCTTCGTCCGGAAGCTCAAAATCAATGTGGTCTGCGGTCAAATCCGGCAAGTCTACCTGCGGAGCGGATTTGAATTCTCGAGAATTGTACTTGGCTGGTTTGGTCAATGGCGCAATGGGCTTGCACATGTCGTCGTGCTCAATCATGGTGCATCTACTGTCCGTAAAATGCGAGTCTCTGCTAGATCCAGGAGGAGTTGTTCCTGGTGAGCCGTAGCGGATGGTTCCGTCGCTGGTGATTCTCCTAGCATGGTCAAACGTGTCGTCTATGCGCAGTTCCATGTCCAGGTGTTCAAATTCGTCAAGGTGGCTCAGGCGGTAAGGCAGCCGCATATGGTTGCTTTCGGTAGTGTGAATGTTCGCCTGGTTTTTCTGCGTTGGCTGTTTCTGTGTTTGTGTCTGTGGTGGAAGCGACGGAGACTGCTTCTGCTCTGAAGATTCTGCCTGGTTTTCTTGACTTCCCTTGGGGTGTGGTTCTGTTTGTGTCTGCTGTGGTTGAGCATTCTGTGGTTCTGTTTCTGTTTGTGTTTTGGACTCGCCCAACTTCTGGCCAGCAGCGTTGATATGGTCTGTGGTGTTTTCTGGAGTCCGCGGACCGCCAGCACTTGTCTGGTTTTGTGTAATGTATTGGTCCAAGAAAGGTTGCAACGCCTTGAAGAGCGCCTCTGCGTCCATAGAAGGTTTGGGCTTTTCTGGGTTTGTTCTAGTGGGAATAGCGCCCAAATCAAAAGAGTAGCGGCGTGTTCGGGTGTTTTGGACTAGCGGAGTGGACTGGGATGAGAATCTCAAGGCGTTTGTTTCGGCTTCTTTTGTTTGTGGCCGTTCTGGAGCCGCTTCTTCATCGTGAAGTTTGGCCAATTTCAAATACGACAGAATGTCGTCGAGAGAACGGGTGGTCCAGTCATCTGCGGAACTTAGCCGATCAGTGAAATCCAGCGAAAGATGGAGAAAAGACTCCGAGAAGTCTGCGGTGCTGGAACTTGCCATAAGAAGCAATAGATGTGTAGCGTTGTTTACAGAAGCGAGGTGTATGTGTGTGCACCCGTACCTCCGACGTTATGTATGGGGGTGGGGCCGTATGGCTGATGCCGGGGCGATTATGGCTGGTGTCGAGGCGCTGGATGGGTGGTTCTATTTATTAAATGTGATCTAGCTGGGGTTTTACTCAGGTGGAGGAGGTAGGGAGGGAATCGGAGAAGAAGTGGGCTCAGTGCTCGCATGCGAATGCAATTTCCAGGGAAATCAGAATTAGATGGATTTAACGTGCGGACGATGTGGGAGTAGTACCTGAGATATTCACTGGTGTAAGACGAGTCCAGCTGTATGACATCTTGTCACAGTAAATTGACAGTGTGTCACCGCACATTAGACAGTGCTACACATCACTCAGTGTTACGCATTAGACAGTGTCGGACATCACAGTACATTAGACAATATCAGACATTACTGTATCAGACATCACAGAGTTAGACACCACAGTACATTAGGCAGTGCTAGACATCACTGTGTCAGACATCACTGTGTCAGACATTACTGTGTCAGACGTCACAGTGTTAGACATCACAGTACATTAGACACCACAGTACATTAGGCAGTGCTAGACATCACTGTGTCAGATATCACTGTGTCAGACATCACTGTCAGACATCACTCCATTGTTAGCACGACGCCATGGACCGTTACGACATCACATTCATCTTCACAGTAGCATCTCTTCCAATTTCCTGGTCACACCATCTTCCCAACTCCCCAGTCTTCCCCACCCGGGTCTTCCCAACTGCCGTCTACACCTTCTCTCTATTCCGTCTATTATACAATGCAAATTTCTTATGGCTCCTCCGTAGCAAAGCCGCCCGCATCCACTTTTTCCGAAAATGTCTCCTCCACATGCGTGCACAACTCCGACAAGTTGTCCAACCCTTGATGTAACGCCTCCATGGCAGTGATGTTGCCGTATGTCTGAATACGGATGTTCAACTTATTTTCGGAAGGGTGAGGAATGGAGTAGCCGCAAAACTCGACTTCCGGGTTCTTCATGATGATGTATCTCAACGCATTTCCCACAGTATGGTCTTCGTCCAAGATCTGGAAAGACGCAGCAGTTCCGTCGTCTGAAGATCCGGGCAACAACTTGATCTTGTCAGCATCGTATTCTTGCTCCTCGATTTCGGTGTCCATGGGGATATCTGTGTTTTCGTCCGACATTGTTGGTGGTGGTGGAGAGAGGTTTTTTTTTTCGAGAAGACCTGTGGCGATATATGCACGCGGGCCACTAGTAACTTTATGAACACAGCACGACTTCTGATCTACGAGATCTGGTGAGCACCTAGGGTACCGGGTGGGAAACCAGCCAGACCTTGTTTTGGGTGGCGATTATTTTGCTTGTAAATGTCACGATTTTGTGTAAGTGCTTGACATTTTGCCCAATCATGGACATCTTGGGAGTACATCTGCTGCTACCAATAGACCTGCAGAATGTGCCAGGATGGTGTTGACGGCATTAATTGGCAAGATGGTAATGAACAGTACGTGATATAGTTGAAAAACATGAAACCGGGAATGGTATCTGCCGTACTAGAGTCAAAAAAAAATGACTGTTTTTGCTTAATCAGAAACACCATTTTTGTTGAACACAAAACAGGCCTTCGTCTGTAGGTTACTTTCAAATTACTCAGAAGTTTCATTCCACTGGACTTCTCTTTACTTATTTTCATCGAATAAATCCGTAACCGTAATCAAGTCTCCGCTCCAACACTGCTCCAACACTACTAATATATCTTATTTTCTCACTCCTCCCTCGCCTGACTCCAACTACCACATTCTGCAAAATCCGTGCTTACTTGCCCACGCATCTTCCTGTATGAACGGCCTTTTTTTTTCCACTAGATGAGGTGCACGTGATGGTGCACGTGCAAATGTCGCCATTTTCAGCTCTCCATTAATGCCCGAAAGCATCCTTAATTGGATCCAGGTCCTCCAGATGAATTACGTCCGTTTTGCCGCTCACAAACATACAACTTTTTCCGAAACAAATGTCGTCTGTTTCGGATTTTTACAGCCTCCTCCGCATATGCGTCCCGTTTCTTTTTTGCCTCATCGCGCCCTATATAAGACCGCGCATCCGCCTCTTTGATTTTTTTTTTCTAATTATTCAAAAATGTCTGACTACAACGGCGGTTACAGCAACTACAACAGTGGATACAACAACTACAACGACCATGGAGGTTACAGAAACGACCGCAACGGTGGTGGTTTCAGAGGCGGCCGTGGAGGCCGTTTTGGTGGCAGAAGAGTTGACGAGAGAATCGAATTGACTACCCCTGAATGGGATTTGGACTCTTTGCCAAAGTTTGAGAAGAATTTTTACACCGAGCACCCGGACGTCGCTGCTCGTTCCGATGCCGATGTTGCTGCGTTCAGAAAGGAGAACCAAATGACCATTGAGGGTAGGGATATCCCCAAGCCAATCACCACTTTTGACGAAGCGGGTTTCCCCGACTACGTGTTGAACGAGGTCAAGCAACAGGGTTTCCCTAAGCCAACTGCCATCCAATGTCAAGGTTGGCCCATGGCTTCCAGCGGTAGAGACATGGTGGGTATCGCCTCTACTGGTTCCGGTAAGACCTTGTCTTACTGTTTGCCAGCCATTGTGCACATCAACGCCCAACCATTGTTGAAGCCCGGTGACGGCCCAGTTGTTTTGATCTTGGCCCCAACCAGAGAATTGGCGGTGCAAATTCAAACCGAATGCTCCAAGTTTGGTTCTTCTTCCAGAATCAGAAACACCTGTATCTACGGTGGTGCGCCAAAGGGCCAACAGGTCAGAGACTTGGCCAGAGGTGTGGAGATCTGTATCGCCACCCCTGGTCGTTTGATTGACATGTTGGAGACCAACAAGACCAACCTCAGAAGAGTCACCTACTTGGTGTTGGACGAGGCCGACAGAATGTTGGACATGGGTTTCGAGCCTCAGATCAGAAAGATTGTGGACCAAATCAGACCTGACCGTCAAACCTTGATGTGGTCTGCTACGTGGCCAAAGGAGGTCAAGAACTTGACTAGAGACTACTTGGTGGACCCTATCCAAGTTACCATCGGTTCTTTGGAGTTGTCTGCTTCCCACACCATCACTCAATTGGTGGAGGTTGTTTCTCAATTCGAGAAGAGAGACAGAATGGTGAAGCACTTGGAAATTGCCACTGCTGACAAGGAAGCCAAGTGTTTGATTTTCTGCTCCACCAAGAGAGCGTGTGACGAAGTGACATCTTATCTTAGAGGCGATGGCTGGCCTGCTTTGGCCATCCACGGTGACAAGGACCAAAACGAGAGAGACTGGGTTTTGAGAGAGTTCAGATCCGGTAAGTCGCCAATCATGGTTGCCACCGATGTGGCTGCCAGAGGTATCGGTATGTATTTTTGAGGGGAATTTTTTTTCTACTAACCAGGGTTTAGGGATGACAGCGCAACGCCTGCTGGCCAGGCTTGCACAAAGAAAAGGAGACTAGAAGGAAGGATTATGAAGAAAGCAATAACTGAATACGAAGAGATGAGCAAACATTTTGCCGATCAACTGCACACACACTATTATGGACCGGAGACGGAAACAAGCATGGGGAGGACAACAGTCGTGGGTGATTCCGCGGCGCCAGTTGTTCCACGCATCAGAAGAGGCGGGTGATTCCGCTTCTGCGTTACGCATGAGAGACGTGGGTGATTCTACGGCTCTGTTTCCGAAGGATTCTATTATACGAGCAGGTGATCGAGGATAGACACACCGGTTGATCTGGTACACCACCGCGTTTGGAGGTGAATCTATGGAATATTTGTACATCAGTTGCCGTGGCCCAGTGCTTTCTATGTAATCAATAGACGTCGAACTCCTTTCAACTTTGTTTTTTTGTAGCGGTCATTCAAATCCGGGACACGGAGGTTCAAGTACTAACTATTCTAGACGTGAAGGGTATCACCTATGTCATCAACTACGACATGCCAGGCAACATTGAGGACTACGTGCACAGAATCGGTAGAACCGGTAGAGCCGGCACCACCGGTACTGCGGTGTCGTTCTTTTCCGAGGGCAACTCCAAGTTGGGCGGAGACTTGTGTAAGATCATGAGAGAGGCCAACCAAACCATTCCTCCCGAGTTGCAGAGATACGACAGAAGGTCGTACGGCTCGCACATCAGATATGGCCGTGGTGGTTACGGTAGGGGCAGAGGCCGTGGCGGATACGGCGGCCGTGGCGGATACGGCGGCCGTGGCGGCAACAGAGACCGCCAATCCGGTTCCAACGTGCAGCCCTTGGGAGACAGACGTCGTTTCTAGGCGTGTTTATAGAGTCGTCTAATATTTAAGTAATTGGTTAGTATCACCAATCTTGCACTGTAGAAGCGCGCAATGTCGCGCCCGGCATTATTGCTCCCAGAGGCGGGGCCGCAATGGTGCCATCAGCAGGGGCGAAATTGGGCCATCCGCTTGGGGCCGCAAATTACCCGGGACACGTTTCAGCCATAATCTCCAACGCCCCAGCACAATGGGAGATGCGTCAGTCCCTATTGTCACGAACGCCGGAAAATAAAAAAAAGAAACGACATACGGTTGCAGGACGCGCGCACCACCGGCGCTACACCTCCGCTACATCTCCGCCGCCACTCTATCATAAAAATTCATTAAAAGAAACATAACCTAAATATACCCGTCTATACCATGTCCGTGCCCAACTCCCCAAGGCGTCCCTTCAACGTCTCGTTCTCCTGCTTCAAGTACAAAATGTAGTCGTAAGCCTTCTCCAAAATCACCGACTTGTTCACCTTCAAGTCCACGTGCACCTCTTCGTTGGAAAACCACGGAATGATGTCCTGGAGACTGTTGATCTTGGAGTTGATGTTCACACGGTACTTCTTTTCCACCTTGTTGTGGGCTTCCTTCTGCGAGTCTGTTAGTCTTCTTCTGGCACAGCGCTTCTTCTTGGCCTGGCTACACCCACCGTCGCTTCTGTGCGTCAGTGTGCTTTCTTTCTGGGGCGCAAACCCCCCTGGTCCGTTCATGGAGTCCTTCAAGACGTCCTTGGTGTCGAAGATCGACTCCAACGCCTTTGGTGTCAAGTCGTTGCGGCGCTGCATCATCTGCAACTTGGAGTTGACGCTGTCCAAGAGCCCAAACTTGGCCACGCCGTACTGGTTATCGTCAAACTCCTCCTCCTTGATGGGCGGGGTGCTGGAGGCGGTGGACGCACGTGACAGGTCGCTGAATATGCTCTCGTCCTCCACCACGCTGGGGAACTCTGTGTTTTGCACCGTGAACGTGTCGAAGTTGGACATTTCCAAGTTGAATGCGTTGGAGAAGCTGTTGGTGGTGGTCATGGGTGCGGATTTGGCAAGCAACTCGTTGATCCACTGGTCGTCCGAGGTAATGGGCGAGGTGTTTGCGGTCTGGAATGCAGTGTTCGGGTTCATGTGGGGCGTGATATGGAAATGGGCAAAAACGGGCCCAGGGCCTGAGACGGCGACGGTTATATATATGTGGCCAAGGTTATTCCGAATGCGGCTGGGTTTTTCCGGAACCTAAATGGAAGGCGCGCGCCGGAAAAACAATGCTGATGGTGCCACTTTCAAATCGTTCCATGCGGGACTGGGTAACGCAACCGCTCGGCACTTGTGGGTATTTGCTTGACTGTGCACCGTATATTGCTTGGTTTCGGGCACAACGGCCCCATTGTTGCGCCAGATCCAGGCTGATGTGGTTGCTTGCTTTAAGTGTTGCCAATACCGATCTTCGGCTTGCGCAACACCAGTGCGGCGCAAACCGGGCTGCACATTGTGTGTGTAAACTCCGAATACGTGTAAAGAACGCAAACTGCACCTGGGACAAATTTTTCAAATGTGGGCAGAGAATACTGAGACGAACTCGGCTTGCAATTTACTGCCGGCGAGTATACGAAAACAATACGAGCAGAACGACCGCGGTTTTGCGTGGGAGGAGAAGATGCCAATCCCGCGCTATCCGCACAATGAGATAATGGTTCTTGTCTGGTAGGAGCCAAGCCCGATTCGGGATGTCCATTTTTCTTTTTCAGGGTTTCACCCCCTTGGCGCATGAAAACTGCTGATTTCATGCGGCAAGGATACAGCCACTTAATTTTTTATTTTTGGGGGGGGCGTGCGCTCCACGTGACCGCCAGATCTGGTTCCTGCCTATGTTCTGTCACACCGAGCTGGGCCGTCACACCCGAGAGAACCGCACCGGAGATGCGAAAATGACGTTTTGCCACATGCGCTAGGTGATGCAAACGCTGCGTACGCTGTCGCACATGCGTGAATTGTATGCTTGCGATGTGGAGTTGCGACATTATGCTTGCGGCCGTCCCACTTCCCACTTGCCACTTCCCAACTGCGACTTCCGCTCTCTGTGTAGTTTTTCTGCCCCCTGAATTGACCCCTCATTCGGAAATTGCGGTACTGGGAACAATATCATTGTTATTGGCACATATGGGCACGCCTTGGCAGTAATGATCTGGAACTAGAGAAATCCCGTTTGGCTTCAGAGATGCAATTTTCTTTGTCCGAACGCCGGAAGTGGCGGACAATATATAGAATCTGGTAAGGGGGAAATATGCGCTTGTGGGTCGCAGCAGTGAGTATATTTGTGTGGGCGAAATTGCGCGCGCTCAAGCCTTCCAAGCGCATAGTCATATCGGCATTTGCGAGAGACGTGGGGATCTCAATTTTGGATGTTTGGGCCCCAATTTATGTGGATGGGGATTTGACATCTTGTTTTTCCCGAATTTTTGTAGGTTTGGCTTAACAGCTCAGAATCGGTGGACTTGGCAGTGGGTTGCTTGACATCAGTACTTCACGTATTAGTAGACTTAGTGAGCGTACAGCGAGCGAAGATAGAGTGGTGGCGAACTTATTGTTATTGGTAGATCTTTCTGTGTGTATTCCGTGTGTTTTTGATTTTTGTGTGAATCTTTTCGAGATGGTTGAACGGGGTTGGGTGTAAACTGAACTATCGACCCAGTAAGGGCGTTCTTGCAACTTGGCGTTACTTTGCCATTTCTTCAGTCGTTCTTTTTCACATATCCCACTCCTAAGTGGGTAAGCTAGTTCATGGGTTTCTATGTAATTCTCCAAAGTGTGCCAATAAATTTTGCCCCGGGAAGGGGCAATATATAGCCCCGTACTTCTATCAGCTGATAGCGATTTTCGATGCATCACTCTTTGCAGCTGAATAAATAACATGATGCGCTTACGCTTATCAAATGCGCACTAATGTGGTTCTGAGTACGGGGTACTCCCTAGATGGGTCAAGTAACTTTCTCTGCGGACAGGCTTTTGATTATTGAGAAATATTTCTCGCGGTTATCGGATGATTACACTGGTGATTACTACTAACTGGAGATAGTTTTCGGGCGAAAAGGTAGAACCATGAGGTTGAGAGCTCATTGCGTCATGCAATGGAAGTCAGTATTCGCTTTATGTGATTATGCAACCGAATTACCTCGAGCGTTTTGTGCCTCCATACGGATATGGAGACCTTCATAGTGTCAACCCACGTCAGTGTAGCTAATGCACGTATGCGCGGCTGATAGCTAAACGCATAGCCTTGCAGCAACTTAGCTCGACCGTATCACGGACACTGCAACATGGAACAGATTCCGGATAATCCATGGCGAAATTCTGTAAACCAGAGGTGGAACATAAGCAAAGGGGTCTTTGCAAGGCTGATGTTCCAATGCGATCTGGTGATGCAGTCGCGTAGGTACTGAACTATGTGACAGAATACAAATTTGGATTCTTTGGAGTATTTTGCACTTGCAAGGATTGTAGATTGCATTGGGCCATCTGAATCAGCGGAATGAGAATTAGGAGGAAGTTTGCCTTGGGGTAGATTACTGCGGTTTACCGGAGAGAGTTGAAGTGACGGTTCCACTGGAGGAAGAGACAATCAATCTTGCTTGGAGCGGAGTCTTTGAGCAAAATGTATTGAGAAGTTCAGTTTCTGAGTCTGTCTTATTGCCGAGGCTATCGGATTTATTGGACTCTTATTAAATCGTGGGTAAAGGCGGAGATCTATGGGAAAGTAAGAAGTTGGTAAGTAGCGTTCTGTCTTGCATGCAAAAACATTTACTTGAACTAGCTATTAGTTTGGATATCCCAAAAGAAGCCAATTGTGTCTGTTTCTGTGATTCATCAGCTGCTATGCTCCGGTGCGCATGCTCAGGCAGTTATCCGGGGCCGCCGGATTTCATCCGGGAACGGAAGCCGAAACCAGAGAAAGCTTGGGACCATGTGGTGTTCAATCGAGAGAGTTTGGGTCTACCTTTGGAGAAATCCTCGGAACGTTAGAGTCAATCGACATTTGTGGAATGTTAGTCATTCCTCGGGGTATTAAAATTGCTAGAATACATTGAGTGCTACGTATCCTCAGAGCTGGAAACTCATGGGATGTTATGATCATCTGAGTCATCAGACATTCAAGCTAGAATCATTAGACCTCGTAATGCTACAGTGGGTAGACCTCAGAGTGCTAGAATAGACATCCTCGGAATTCTAGAATCACTAGAAATCCTCAGAATTCCTTTACATTCTTGGAGCTAGAGTCATTGGGCATCCTTGGGATTGATCTAATCATTAGACCTCGGAATGTTACAATCATTAGACATCCGAGGGATGGTATCACATCCTTGAAATGCTGAAAAAAAATCCTTGGAATGCTAGAATCATTACACATCCTTGAATGTCAGTCATTCCTCGGACGTTAAAATCGCTAGAAACCACGGAGTGCTGAACCAGTAGACTTTGGAGTGACGGAATCTTTAGGAATGGACGGAATACACCATCCTAGGAATGTTAGTCGCCAGAAATCCTTAGGTTAGAATATTACCATCCTTGGAGCCAGAACATGAGGCCTCGAATGTTGGAATGGCCTCGAATGTTGGAATCATAAGGCCTCGAATTTTAGAATCATGAGGCCTCAGAATCATTAGACCTTGAATGTCAGAATCATAAGGCCTCGAATTTTAGGATTATTAGACCTCGAATTTTAGGATTATTCGGCCTCGAATGTTAGAATCATTAGACCCCGAATGTTACAATTATTAGGCCTCAATATTAGAATCATTAGACCATGAATGTAAGAATCATTAGACCTCGAATGTTACAATTATTAGGCCTCAATATTAGAATCATTAGACCATGAATGTAAGAATCATTAGACCTCGAATGTTACAATTATGACGTGCTTGTTACAATTATTAGGTGTGCTTGTTAAAATTATTAGGCCTCGAATGTAAGAATCATTAGACCTCGAATGTTACAATTATCAGACGTGCTTGTTACAATTATTAGACGTTTAAATGGTAACATCACCCATCCTCGAAATACACAGCCTCTACAATCATAGAAGGCTACACCGACCTCGGAAGGCCACACCGACCTCGGAATGCAACATCCGACCTCGGAATGCTTACCACACCCGGAATGCTCACCACACCCGGAACGCTCACTACACCCGGAACGCTCACTACACCCGGAACGCTAATCACCGGAACGCTAATCACCCGAACGCTAATCAACGCTACCCATTCTTGAGCCACATTGCACATCCTTGGGGCTACTAGCGGCGCCCCTGGGACGTCCCAAACTCAAGCTCTTGGCGTTCATCTCGGCCGAGCCTTCCACCAGTGCACCGAGTGCGCACTAGCAGTAACCCACTGGAACACCGTTGGCCACAAGTTGTCGTCTGGGTGTTTTCTGTTCTCTGCGGATACAAATTTTCCGTCTCCCTTCCTAACTCTCCTCTCCCTTCCTGTCTCTCCTCTCTCTTTTCTGTCTCTTTCTTTCTGTCTCTCCCTTCTGTCTCTCTTTTCTCTCTCCCTTCTGTCTCTCCCTCCCTCTCTAGGAGTGCACAATGCAAACTCCACCAACCACCATGGGTTCCGCCAGTCCCCACAGCGACAAAAGCACCAACGACACACCGGAGTATGTGCAGCTCAAGCTCTTCTCCGTGTTGCTCAAAGAGGCCGCGTTGGACTCGCCGCTGTTCCGCGCCATGATCAACTACGTCGACACCCAGCTCGCCAGCACCGAGAAGTGGGTGGTGGCGGTGGCGGCCATGCTCAAGAAAATCCCGCCGCCGGCGCAGACGCTCGAGAGAAACCTCACGGAGTTCTTGGAGCACTTGGTGCCGCTGGTGTTGCAGGATGCGTTCGGGTTTCTCGACGACGAGTACATCTTCTCCGAGCTCCGCACCACCAAGTCGGTGCTCCGCAAGTTCTGGGCGTTGGCCATCGACATGGTGCAGATGTCGGTGCCGGAGGTCGACAAGCTCCGGCGCAGCATCTCCGAGGCCGTGGGCGAGTACCGGGCGCAGCGGGCGCGGTTCCAGAACGCCCAGGACACCTACGACCGGTTTCTCGCCGCGTTCATGGCCACGCCGCGCACCAATGACCCGCAGCTCGTGCGCGAGGACCTGGCGGTGTTGTACGCGGCGCGCAAGGACTACGTGGCCGCGGCGTTGCACTTGCTGGTGCACATGGTGCAGTTGGGCGACCGCATCAACCACGAGGTGTCGCGCTTCAACCACACGGTGTGGGCGCAGAAGATCGGGCGCGTCGCCCACAACCCGGTGGCCATGGGCTTGTTCCGCGAGCCGTGGGCCGCGGTGCAGCGCATTGCCGCGTACCACGACCACTGCGCGC